>PVKA01001804.1:0-137386 GCA_004027165.1 Ctenomys sociabilis | reverse complement strand
AACCAGACACACATGTGTAAATATCATATAGTCTCCCTAGTATAACAAGCGAAAAGCAGAAATACAAAAGGAAATGTACAACAAGTAAAATCAATTGAGTCAGATAAGGCAAAGTGAATGGCATATGCTGCAGGATACTAATCAGCTTTTCTTCTGGATGGTTAACAACCTAAGATCCCAAGTCAGAGTTGGAGAAATAAAGAGCCACAAGGCCAGCCAACATTTTGGCCCTAGCCTTTCAAGGTCAGCGAAGACTCAGGACATAGGAGAACTTGTACTGCAATATCATGAGACTCAGGTGAGCTCCAAATTTTCTGAGCAAGGAGATTGTGGAGCCACAGAGGAAAGAGATTGAACTTCTAAAGTGTGCCTGGGGAGAGTCACATGAAGAGAAATCTTTCTCTCAGGCTCTCACAGAGAGCAATCTGGTCAGGCATTGGACGTGACTCATCCACATGGATGACACAGACAAAGGAACTACAGAATAATGTACAGGACTACAAGATAAACCCTGAGAAGACTTCAATGACCACATAGGAAATATAAAGTTCTTGTGCTGGTATATAAGTTTTGATCTACCTAGGTCTTAACCATCCAGCAGAAAAGTATAAAAGTATAAAAATGAAGTATACATTGTGAGCCCATAATATTAAGCTGAGCTGTAAATGGATATGGTCGACAATTTCTTTGAATAACTCACTATGGTTGCAGAATGCTGGACTATGTTGGATTGTGGTGTCAAGTTCAAGCACCTAAGTTAGTTGAATGTCAATGGAGTGCCCACTTTTGACAGGTGTAGACAAAGGAAGGGTTGTAGAAAGAAAAAATCATGATGTGTGTGTAGACAGTACAGTTGGGATAAATAATGCTGTGCTTCTACATAATTCTATGAGAGGCAAGATCTGCACTAATGGTGGTTGGACAGGATATTATGTTGGCTTTTAGTGCTATGGTCATCCACTAGGCAAATAATTATTGAATTTTTGATATAATTCAGCTATAAAAAAAAGGTAAGTAAGCAACTACACTCTTAATTCACTGATAAGAGATATCTGCTAAAATAATATCTGTAAACATAATATCATGTATGCACCTTGTACAATACCAAAACGTTATGAAAACAGTTTGCAATGTATTAATTCATCGACTCTGTAACGTTAAGGTGTCTTGAAACTGTCTGATTGACATTTGTATTTTAATAAAATAAAAATAAATGGGAAGAAAAGGGAAAAATCTTTCTTTCTTTTCTTTTTTTTAAATGTATTTAGTACAGGGTCTACAGGGTCTCACTACACAGATTGGACTCATAGTGATCCTCCTTTTTTCAGCCTCCGAGCACTGGGATTACAGGCATGCGCCACCACGCCCAGTCTCAATCGCCCTCCTTGCACCATGGGGTAGAGCCCCCATGGCTTGTGGTGCTGGGGATCACCCCCACGCCTGCGTTCTGCCTAAGTAGGCGCTTTAGTCCAATGGGGTATCTGGCCAGCCCAAATCTTTCTATTAAATCAGTTTTTTCTGAGTTATTTCTAAAATGAATAACGTTTTTCTTGAAATTCCCACGTTGAAGGGCATAGACTTTACAGAAAGAAAAGAATGAAGATAATTATAGTAGTAATTTCCCCTGAGTGAGAAAAAGTAAAATATTGCAGACAGTTAAAGTCCCTCCATAGAGAGTAAATGATTTTCTTTAAAAAATCCTGTTTGGGAACAGTTTGCTTCAATCTTACATTTCAAAAAACTGCATAAAAATGTAAGTTGTAGTCACCCAAACTGAAGAGCTTGTAAAGTAGTCTGAACTTCTTTCAAGCAAAGTTCATGGGAAAAGCAAATAAAATTGACCTATCTTTCACTTAAACACTTGTATACATTGACTTATCCTAAATTGCACAAATCAAAAATTCTTTAAAGTCAAGAAATGTAACTTCCTTAGCTTTCAGAGTATGCAATACTAGCTAAGTAATAAGAATTTTCTTAAATAAGTAAATACATTATTTATGAGGCCATTCATTGTACATGAATCCATTCTTATCTATTTAATAAATTCCATTTCCAAAATGTCACATGTAGTTAAAATGAGTACATGACAAGGAATGGCATTCTTGCTACAAGAAAAATTAGTTCTTACTTATTGCTGTAATAAACATGGAGCACAAAACCAAGTACATGGCTTATCACTAGTGAAAGCTGTCGTCAGGTAGTTCAAAGTCCTCCTCTTGTCCCAGAACTTCCTAGCAATCTAGCTGGCATCAGTGTACATATCAATGACTCAGCCAGATCTTAGCATCTGCTTTTGCAACTTGTCACTTACATCAAATTTTTTAAACATTAACAGACTACCTACATGGGCAGGACATATCCTGTAAATATCTATTCTTCAAACATGAAAATAAAACTAGCAAATATCTGCCACTGGCTTCAGACTTCTGTGCCATCACAAGTACTTATTTTCCAAAAAGTTATTTGGATCTCTGTTTTCTCCCAAGTCTCCTTCTGTTCAACATCCTTTTTTGTATATACCTTCATTCTTTCTCTTTTCAGCATGATCACCTTTCTCAGATTTTTTTAAAACTTTTCATTTCCTGTCATATCTCTCAGAAAAACAATACAAAAGTATAAAAGTATACCAGTGTAGTGCCAGCCAAGTAGCTCAGCAGAGTAAAGCAACTGCTTAGACAGGCGCAGGGACCAGGAATCAATCCCCAGGGTGCCATGCTGGCCCCACCCCCAGGGTGCTCTGAGATGGCAATTGAGACTGGGTGTGGTGGCGGATGCCTGTAATCCCCACTCTTGGGAGGCTGAAAACAGGAGAATCACTGAGTCTGATCTGTGTAGAGAGACCCTGTAGACCTTGTACCAAATACATTTTTTTTAAAGTATAACAGTGCCAAGGTTCTTCAATATCATAATTGCAGAGCATGGGTGAGGAACTCATGCAGTATTACAGTCTAGTTTGTAGTAGCTATGAAATTATGCTCTCTGTCCTCAAATAGGAACCTTCGAAATGGCCAGAAATTGTTTCTCCAGTTTTACTCTTTAATCTCCATAGCATCAATAATAGCATTAATATGGTGGGCTTCTATTATTTGCTCTGAATGAAGTAGTGTCTCCCTTCTCAGAAATTCAACTTTGGATCCAAGATGTCATCTTAGAGATTCTACCCTTTCTCCACCATTGATGGTGCATTGTGGGCCTTGGGGCCAATATACACAGCCCTGTTTCCTACCCAGCTATGCTTGACTGACAATCAAAGGTACAAAGAGGGAAAGAAAAGAGGAGAATTCTCTCTCTGAGAGAGGAATCTGAAATCACAGTAGAAATGGGTGAACAGGTTAACACATACAGTCTGCTCTAGGGACCAGCAGGCAAACCTAGTGTCTCTGGCGCTGACTCAAAGACCTTGACCACTGTCCCATGGCATTCACAACTCCTACAATGCTGCCTGCCACCTGCTCCTCTCATGCAGAAGATGACTCTGATTTATACTTGAAAGAGAACACATAAATCATGAATAATGACATGGAAGTTTTTGCCAATTCCAGCCACCACCACCACACCTCTTTCTATATTCACACTTCTCTCTTCCACTCACGTTTTGATACAAAGAAGAAAAGCCCCTGAAAGGTATCTCTCTCCGTGCTCTAGTTTACAATCTTCCTCAGCTTCACTGCTTTTCTGGTTATTCATCTGTTTTTCAATTTTTATTTCTTGTTAGTACACATTTGCCATACATAATAATTACCTCCTGCTCAGGGAGTTGGTCCACATACACCTCTAAATTCTTTTGTATCCCCCTCCTCTTCCCTTTTTCTGTCCTATCTCTTGGTCCCTCCATTTTGTAAAAGAAATATTTCTCAAATTCCTATTATCTATCATTTATTTTGCTCTTTTACTTACATTTTGGGGTTTTCCTATAAGAGAAATCATACAGTTTTTAAGCTTGTGTATCTGTTATGTTTCACTTAAAACTATGGTCTAAAAGTGCTGGGAAGATAGCTCTGCAGTCTAAGCATCTGCCTGGCAAGTGCAAGGAACTGAGTTACAATCCCCAGTACTGCATGTTATGCCAGCCCCAAACCCCTGGGTGCATCCTGCGAGCCCTGAAAACAGGCATAGTGCTGCATGCCTGTAATCCCAGTGCTGAGGAGGCTGGAACAGGAGGATCACTATGAGTCCAAGCTGTGCAGTGAAACCTTGTGCCAAAAGAAAAAATAACTTTTTTAAAATAGTGTATCCATTTTCCTTCAAATGACTAATGTAAACTAATGCAACTATTATGGAAATGGGGATAGAGGTTCCTTATTTTTTTGTTAATTTTATCAAGAAACAAATAGCAATGAGAGTTTCAAAATAGATTAGTAGGACAGTTACAATAATTAATACATTGCATATTGTCATCTTCATAGTAGTTATTCATAGTACAAGATGCAGGCATGATATCCTATCCAAACACTATTAGTAAAAATCTTTCTCTTCATTGAATTAAGACAAAGTAGCTGTATATCTATCTTAACTATTTTGTATATACAGATATAAGATGGTCCTTCATTTATTTCCCCTTTTTTTGTTTAGTTTTGTCAGAGATGGATATTCCATTGCCATTTAAATATTGTAGGTGTGTAAGTTCAACAAAATAATCCAATATAGTCTAGTAGTCCATAATAGTAGTGGGCTATCCATAGGACTGGCAATGTCAGAAGTTGTTGACTTGAGCCTTTTATAGCTCAACTTATTAACATGGCTTTACTTTTTACACCTTGTATTTATAACTGTTCTGCTGGATGGTTATCGTCACTGCTATGTTTTCTGTAAAAATTACACTCAGGTCTGGAAATCCTTAAAAAACAAACAAGCATAAAAAATTTTTCTAGCACATTCTTTCTTTCTTTCTTTTCAAGACTTTTAGATGCACAAGGAGCAACCCCACAGTGGATCACATGATTTCCCTTTCGAGGTGCTGTGCTCTCGTATCTCTCAACTTGTACTAGTTTCCTTTCTAACAGAGTTTTACTGCATTTGCATAGAGATTATCTTAAATTTTCAATGGCTAACATCTCCATGAGCCCGTGGTGAGCTGAATACATCATAAACCAAAAATGCACTTACTATATCTAACTTACCCAACAAGAGCTTAGGAACACACTACACTAGAAAGTAATATTAGTCATGGTCGTTTTTCCTCATGATGTGTGGCTGGCTGACTAGAAGCCATGAATTGCTGAGTCCCCAGCGTCACAAGAGAGTCTCATTGTAAATTGCTGCCCCAGGAAAAAGATCAAAACCTGAAGTTCCTAGGAGGAGTCACAGAGACAGTGTATCGCTTTTCACGATGGTAAAGTTAAAAAATCTTGCATCAAGCCATTTTTAAGTCACTGACACTCATTATTTTTAGAATATTACTATAGTTATCACTTTATGGACATAATATCATTTAATTTTACCCTGCTAAGATTTATCTATCTTTTTATTTTAAAGAGAAAAAATGAAAAGTTCTAAAATCAGGTTAGTAGGTGTTAATAGGTGTTAATTAATGCGTTAAAAAATTAAAAAAGAACACAATGCATTGTGTATTATTGTCTTCATGGTAGTTTTCAGGGTACAAGATATAGGCATGATCCTGTATCTAGTAATCTGAGCAACTACTTGAAGATAACGGGCAATGTAATGAAGATATCAACATGCAATACAATATTAATTACTGATCATCTTATTTTTGAAATTCTGTATCATTTTTTATTGGGAGTTTCTGTCTATTGAAGTTAGAAAAACAGATGTAGGCATGATATCATGACCAAGAAATGTTACCACAAACCTTTCTTCTTAATGAACTAAGAGAAATGAACTGTGACTATATTAACTATCTTTTTTATCTTAACTATCTTGTGTATAAATATATATATTTTTTCTTTTCCCTTTTCTTTCTTTCATCTTCCCCATCACCTTTGTATTTCCTTTTGTTTTACTTACTTACTTATTTATTTATTTATGCCAGCTCAGCTCACTCTGAGGGTGCGACTGGTGCAGCACGCGGTGCCAGGTACCAGACCATGGTCCCCTGCAGCTGCCTAAGCTTGCCTAAGCAGGTGCTTTAGATCGCTGAGTTATCTTGGCAGCCCTATATTTCCATTTGAAAACTTTCTTCTCAATTCACAACATCTATTACATGGCTTGGGTCTTATTTACTTGTTTAGTTTATCGTACTAGTAAGACAACGCGACGTTTACACACATATGCCTAATTTATTACACTTATGAATGTGTGTCATCAAGTTGCATCCATTTACCTGTACATGTCTCCAGTTTACTCTTCTTTATGGCTGAGTAGTACTCTATTACTAAAAATACAAAACCTTTTTTTAATCCATTCCTTGGTTGATGCACATTTGGGTTCTTTCTAAGATCTCGCTTTTACACATTGTGCAGCCAGAAACACGGGTGCTCATATGCTCCTGTTGAATGACATTTTCAGTACTTTTTGGAAGATACCTAGAAGGAGAATATCTGGGTCGAGTGGGATCTCTAGTCCTAGTCTTTAAGAAATCTCCACAATAATTTCGTGGTGGCTGCACTTATCTACGCCCCCATCGACAGTGGAGGAGGGTTCCTTTTTCTCCACAGCCTCACAAAGCATTTGTTATTTAATTTCTTCATGATAGTCATTCCTCCTGGGGGAGGTGGTATCCGAGTGTTGTTTTAATTCACATCTCTCAAATGACCAATAATTTGATTTTTTTTCATGTATTCATTTTCCATTTATATTCTTCACCTGAGAAGTGTATTCATCTCAGAGGCCCATTTTTTGGATTGGGCCTCTCAATTTGGGAGTTCTGACTTTTTGATCTTTGTATGATCTATACAGATATAAGATCTTTTTATATCTTTATATGATCTTATATAGATATATGTCCTTTGTCTGAGGGACAATTGCTATAATATTTCACCATTCTGTGGGTTCCTTTTCACTCTGCTGGTGATTTCTTTTATTGTACAAAGACTTTTTAATAAGGTGAGATCCTTCTTGTTGATGCTTTGTAATGTTTTCCTTGAAGTCACGGTTGTGCTAACGAACTCTATGCCTGCACCTGTATCTTCAAGACTGCTACCTATTTTTCGTAGTGTTTCTATTTGAATATTTAGATCTTTGCTTCATTTTATCTTCAGTTTAATGCATGATAATAGACATGAGTCCAGTTTTAGTGTTTGGCGTATAGATAGTTTTTTACAGGACCATTTATTAAAAAGACTTTCTAGTGAACATATTTCACTCCTTAGCCAAAGATAAGGTGATTTACTGTGTTTGGGTTTTGTCTGCATCTTTTAATGTGTTTCACTGATCCTTAGGCCTGATTATTTTTTACCATGCTGATTTTATCACAGTGGCTTTGCACTATAGTTTCACATCTGAGATGGTAATGCCCCCTTACTTGCCTTTTTGTCCAGAATTGGTTTTGCTATCCCAGGTCTCTTCTAGTTCCAAGTGCATTTTAGGAGTGTTTACTCTAGATCTGTGAGGTATGCATGGTATTTTTATTTGGATTGCACTAATCTCTACAGCAGTTTTGGGAGTAGGGCCATTTTCACTACGCTGGTTCTTCTTATCCATGAGCAAAGGATACCCTTCCATTTTCTGATATCCTCTTTTATTTCCTATTCTAGGTACTATAATTTTCACTATACAGATCTTTTATGCACTTTGTTAATTGATTCCTAAGTATTCCAATTTTTAGATGCTATTATAAAAGGTTGCTTCCCCTAATTTCTCTCTGTATTGCTTGATACATGAATGTTATTAGTACGGAATATTGACTTTGTATCCCACTACACTACTGAATTTGAATGCTGAATTTAAAAAATTTTGTTGGAGCTTTTGAGATCTTTGATAATGTCACCTGCAAATAATAATAATTTAACTTCTTCATTTCCTGTCTTTATCCCTTTTCCTTTTATTCCTCTTGTTTAATTGCTTTGGCTAATATTTCAACAACTATATTGCATTGGAGTACTGATAATGGACACACCTGTCTTGCTACTGATTTTAGAATGAAATTTTTCGGATTTTACTAATTTATATGCTGTTTGTTGTTGGTTTGTCATATATGCCTTTCATAAGATTGAAGTAAATACTATCTACTCCAATTTTCTATACAGTTTTTCTCATGAATGAGTATAGAATTTTCTCAAATGTTTTCTTCTTCATCTATTGATTTTTGTCTTTGTTCTATTATTATAACGTATTACTCTTATTTATTTTTATGTGTTGAACCATCCTTGCATCCCTGGAATGAATTCCACTTGGTCATGACTTATATAATCTTCTTGATAAATTGCTGCATTCAATTTACCAGTATATCATTAAGTATTTTTGTGTCCAGATTCACTAGCAACAGTCACCTGTAGTTTTGAAACATTTAATTTTTAGTTAATTAGTATTTAATTTTCTGAATATTGCTTAATCGTAATGTTTGTTTTAAGATTTATACTATATCTTTGAATTATAATCTATCTAAAAAATTTCTGCATCATATATCTTCTCCTAGTATTAGAAACTTTAAAAAGTATATTTCATTTTCTGTTGACTTTATATTACTTCTTCCCTGTCTTTTATATACATGTACACACACATATATACGGGGGAAAAAAAGCAAAACGCATGCATAACCTGACATAAGATTGGTACTATTTCATAGAAATCTTCAATGACCTTTTAAATAAGACCTCATCTAATACATTTTATATAGTCCTGCATAACTATCACTTTGAGAGCTTTTTATTGGTCATTCAGGAGCATACTGCAACTTCTCTTGCCTTTTGAATTATAAATTCCTCCTTTGCATGGGTTTTGAGTGTGATTTGCTCTTTTTCTGGAAGTTTCAGGTTCAAAATTAGGTTGTTTACTTGAGCTTGTTCTATTTTCCTGATGAGTGAGTTTAGTGGCCCATTGGTTGTAAAGAAGGATATTGCTGAAATTCTGTGTGCTTATGTAGTTTTTGTAATTTTCTTTGTCATTGATTTCTAATTTTGGTGTGCTGTGATTAAATAGTATGCATGGGATGATTTCAATTTATCATTCATTTAAACATGCTTTGCCAGGTAATATCTATTTTGGAGAATGTCCACATGCACCTGAAAAGAATGTATATTCTAACGTTTTGAGAAGAAACACTCTGTAGACATATACCAAGTCCACAGGCGTGATTTAATGCTAATATTTCTTGTTTTTTTTTTTTGTTTGTTTGTTTTTTGGTCTGGATGATCCATCTACTTGTGAGAGTGGGGTTTTAATGTCCTCCACTGCAACTGTGTTAGTGATTATTTGGTTTCTCATTCCTGTTAATATTTATTTGATGTAGTTGGGTAAACCTATATTTGGTGCATAAATATTTATGATTATCTCTTCTGGAATTTTTCCCTTAACAAGTATGTAGTGAAAAATTTTTATCTTATTTGATCAGTTTTGATTTAAAGTCTGCATTGTCTGCAAATAGAATAGCTACACTTTTTCTTTTCTTGGTTACTGCAACATGAATTAATTTAAGATGCAGGGGAAGGGTTGGAAGAGCAACCTAGGATTTCTGAAGTGAACCAGAAAGAAAAGAGACAATGTTTACTTGTATGAAAATATCAAAAGGTCAAGTAAGATAACTGACAAAAGAGAGGAAATATGAATAGAATAAAAGAGAAAGAAAAGTTAGAGATTACTTGTTGACTCATATTGCTAATGTTGCTTGGGTTATTTCCAAACTCCAGTTCTGCCTGTCTATCATGTACACCTTAGCTCAAGTCCTACTGTGTCACTGGTGTTCCCTCAGGTCTCTGGGCTCTGAGTCCCACCAGTGGAGGGAGGGGCAGACCTCAGACTAGTCTCCAAAGCTGCACCATCCTAGGTGGAAGAAGAAAGGGAAGAGCTGAATTCACACTCCTTTCCCCAGTTGAAGCATCCCAGGTCAAAGCTTATCTATCTGTGTGTCTGTCTGTCTGTCTGTCTGTCTGTCTGTCTGTCTGTCTGTCTGTCTATCTATCTATTTTTATTATTAAAGAGAACACAAAAAATGGTTTAAACCAAAAAAATATGAGAAATGGTACAGAACATCACCAAACAATTCAATAGGGATTCACATCAGAACTTCCAGAATATGTTCTGCGCAACTCATTACTGCACTAATCCATTGACTTGTCTCCAAACACTTACTTTCAAATTGGGAGGTTTCTTATCTGCCAATGTCCTCTGCTCTCATATTTATTTCTATGCTGGAATAGAAGATAGTTCACACAGACAGTGACTTCATTGCTGAACACTACTGGAATGTGTCAGTCATGAGACTATATCCTATTGAAACCTCTATCTTTTGTAACATGTACCTGCTTAGCTTTAGATCGAAAAATTCAGGCAAATATCATGTCTCATCAGTTTATACATCTAATGGTAATGTAGGCCACAGTCTTTGGTTAAGTCAAGAGAATTATTCTTGCTAAGTGATAAAGATTAACTTTTGTGAATTTGCAAGCAAAGAAACATACGTGACTTTTAAAATGACTTTTATAGGCACCAGGGAGATGGTTCAGTAGGATAAGTGCTTCACTGGCAAGCGCAAGGGCTCAGTTTAATCCTTGGTTCTGCCAAAAGAAAGAAAAAGAAAAGAAAGTTACTTTTCTATATCTCAACCATTTGGGCTTTTAAGGAAGTTCTGAGTTAATTTTTTAAATTTTCCTAGCAGTCTTTCAGCATATCTCATGTATTTCGTAAGGACCAGTATTCATTTCAAGAATTTTTATTTGGCCAGAATTCCAGTTTTTTCTTGTAATTTTTCCAATTCATACATCTTGTTATAATTATTTAGATACTCTAGCACATAGGGGAGCGAACCATCTGTGCTGAGTCAAGGATTTTATATTATTATCTACTTTATTTTTAATTGGGTCTTTTCAATAAAATTATTTATTGGTGATTTTTCACAAGTTCTCTCCACCTGTTGCAGAGACTATGGTGTCCTACATGCTGATAACATGGATTTATTGTCTAAACTAAATGATAATAAAACACAAGTCCTAAAAGCCTTTGTTATGGATTGTGTCCAGTTGTACCCCAAACCTCATGCAGTTAGGGGACAGACTTCTAGAGTTTGTGATTAATTCGTGATCCACTAGGATTATAGGTCTGAGTACTGCTGGCATTATGGGTGTGAGAGCTACACCCCACCTGGGACAGATAGCCTGAATGTCACTTGAGAGAGACAGAGAGACAGACTTGCTTTCTGTTGCTGCTGTTGCTGCCATTCCTCCATTTTTTTCTTGCTCTTTGCTGCCATGAAAGGTTGCTTACTGCCATGTGCCACTCTGTCTTGGAGCCAACTGGGTATGGACTGAAACCTTCAATAACTGTAAGCTAAATAAATCTTTCCTTCCTTCATTTTGGGTGTTTGTCCTAGCAAGGAAAGAAGAATAACTGAACAGAATGTGGTCCCAGAGAAGTAGGGTTGTTTCTGTGGTTATCCATGGCCATGTGGATTACAAGCTTTGGGGAATAACTTATGGGAAGAGACAAGGTTTGGAGAGGTCACCTCCTAGGGAAGAGCTGGAATGCCTTTGGCTCTTCTATATGAGAGATTCTGATAAGAGCTCAAAAGATGAAAAAGCTTCCCTGTAAAGACCAGGCTGGAGGGGTGGGGGGGGAGGGGGTTCTTCTGGGAAGAAGGACTGCATTGGTTGTTGGACTCCTTGGCAGACAGTTTGTCTGCATTTTGTGCATATTCAGAGATTTTGCTTGCGATTGAGGTTAATCTGGACTGATTAATCTGGCAAAAGATATTTCAAAACAGCTAAATATTGAGGGAGTGAGATGGCTGCTGCTGAGGCTTTTAATCAGATTTCTGTTGAGAGTCAAGAGCAAAGATCCCAGCAGGAGCATTTAAAATGTTGTGAGTTTGGCCAGAAAGAAAGCTCCAATAAACACACAAGACTTCAAAGATAGAGAGGATCTCATTGATGAGAAGGAACAACAAGAGAATGGAAAGGAAGGCCTGAGGCCATCACAGGAGGCTGCAGGTCTCAGCCCTTCCCAGCCTCGTGAGGGGAAGGAACTTTGCCTTGGGGAAAAAGCCATGGAGTCCCATGTTTCAGAATGGCTGCAGCAGACACACCAGGTTCCAAAATGACACTGCAAGGAGACCCTTATTCCTTAGAATCAGGGTCAGAATTCTCAGCAAGCTAGGCACTTGAGCCCTATAGCCAAGAGAGAAGGAGGCCTGGCACTGCTTCAGCTGGCAGCAGACCTTGGCATCATCTGTGTGGCACATTCAGATTTCAGGAGTCCTGAGGTTAAGAAGGCTTCCACCTAGATTTCACAAGGCCTGGGAGGCCAGGCAGTGTGCCCCCTGGGAGAGCAGTATATGAAGCTGTGAGTGAGAAACCTATTCAGTGGAAACCCCAGAAATTTGGACAATCCAGGAACATGGATCATCTAACAGAAACTGTAAGGAGGGAGAAAGCTGGTTTAAGAGAAGCTACGGAATCTACCACCAAAAGTGCTGTATAGTTGGAGCCCTGTAAGGCCTTTGGAGCTTACAACTCATCACAGATTGTTTCAGATGTTCCAGATGTACCTACAGGATTTAATGTTTGCACTGCTGGACTTTGTATTCCCCTGTTGTTTGCAACTTTTGGAACAGTAATGTTTGTCTTGTGCCTTTGAATGTTGGAAGTGTTTAACTTTTGTACAGGAGCTCACAGCTAGGAGTTTGTCCTAGATGCTGGACGAGATTTGGGACTTGGATTTTTCATCAATGCTGAAATTGTTGGGACTGTGACAACTCTTAGAGATGGACTAAAATATTTTTTGCGTGAAGAAATGAGCATGAGTCCTTGGGGGTCCAGGGGTGGAATGTTATGGTTTGTCTAGTTGTCTTCCCAAGCATCATGCAGTCATGGAGCAGATGTATAGAGTTTGTGACTAACTCATGATCCACTGGAATTATGGGTATGAGTGTTCCCCCCCATTTGGAGCAAATAGCCTGAATATAACATAAGATAGACAGAGAGATAGATTTGCCCTCTGTTGCCATTGTTGTTGCTACCCCTCTATTTCGCTCTCTTGTTCTTTATTGCCACAAAAGGTTGCTCTCTGCCATGTGCTTCTCTGTCTTGGAGCCAGCTGAGTATGGACTTAAACTCCAGTAACTGTAAATTGATTAAACATTCCCTTCCTCTATTTTGGGTTTTGGGTATTTGTCCCAGCAAGGAGAGAAGAGTAACTGAGACAGCTTCATCCTACATTTGTTGCATGTGTGTTTATTGTTCCTAAGAACTTGGCACAAGTCAGAAATAAATGCCTATAGTGAGAATCTATACTCCTGAATACAGTGTATCAAAAACATTTTTTCTTTGAAATGATTTCAGCATCTTTTCTACATCCTAGAAATCATTGAGAGCCCCCTAAGTAACTGGCATCAGGCTTCAAGGATAGAAGAAGACTTGATAGTATTTTTCATAGATGAGAAAACTAAAGAAATAATGTGAGTGAAGCCTGATTGTGTTTATGAGAAGACTCTGAATTGTGAATATTTATACAAGAATGCATAAAGTTTTAGTAGTCTTCAATTACAAAGCACTTTGTTTATAGGACAAAAAAAGTTTTAATGTATTTTCTTCATGCAAATTTCACTGTGTAAAAGTTGAGTTGACCCAAATAGTTAGGATGATCAAAGAGTTAACAAGTATAATTTAATCTACTGAAGTACAAATATTTGTTAGTAAGTCCGTTGAGTTTTGAAGCCTTCAACTTCTAATAATGATTCTGTGTTTTAGAATTTCATAACAGCAATTTATGACAACCAAGACTGTGTTTTTAGAAAACAGCTGTAGAGATCCCACAGTTTTATATCACAGATTGCTATGCAGATGCAAAAAAAATAGGTGAAGTCATGCAAAAGGCGTGGCCCACTGAGGTGGAAATGATGTGAAATTGGGGGCTTTGTCTAGAAGCGTTTATAGGCTTGCACTGTGAAGATGTTGCTAAGCACTTACGTGGCTGCCTGACCAGTGTGTAGGGTCACAACACAGAGACCTCCAATTCGGGGCCCTCCTGCCTCCACTGTTGTCAGCATGGCCCAGGTCCCAACCACCCTGAATGACCATGTGTGCCATCTGGGCACGAGAAGCTCAGAGCAGAAGATTATGCTGTCTGCACAGGAACCCAGAGCAGCCACCAGGGAAGTTAGGGACTGGGTCATGACAAGACTAGCAACCAGTAAGTGGAAGTTTTTCTAACGTGCCTTAAAGATATTATGGTTTGATCCAAAGACCCACAATTTCTTTAGCTATTGTGGTCAGGTTTTTCATTTTCGGTTTTTTGTTTTTTTTTTACTTTTATACAAAGGCAGCATTTTTCTTGAGTTTTTTTCTTTTTTCTTCTAATGTTGCAACTTTTTGGTTCCTGTAAGCTGTGATAGTGACAGTAACCAATGCCTCCATTCTATTCAATTTACACAAAACAAGCCACCATCTGATCAGAAGTATTATATAAGATCTTTAACTATTGAAAGGTGCTTTGATGATATTTTGTCCTTTGGTTTGTAGAGCTAGGACTGAACCTTTGACTCCCTTATTACAGTTGCCATCACCTTTCTATGGTAAAACTACTGAAATTTGTTTTTCTATATAAAGAAATGGTGCCTAAGGGTATTTGGCATTTGTTTTCCAGGGTGGATTTTCCCCATATGAATGTTATCAGTGTCTACATGAATTGAGTGTTTTGCATTTTTTTCTTTTGGGTTTTTTAGATTTTTGTTCCTATCTGTAGTCCTGTGTTAGCATTGGTTAAGCTTTAATTGTCTAAGAGTCAATCAAATCTTAAAGGCTATGGGTGTCCTTTTCTTTCTTTTCTTTTTCGACTGCCATCATGCATCTATTTAATCTTGATTGGGGTTTCAGGAATGACTGCAGTAGGTTTTGAAAACAGACTTATCATTATTGATTTGGGGTTTCCCAGAGATTATAGTTCAGTTAGCTGTTGAGCTCTAATACAACTGACCATTTAAAATTGAACAACAGTTTATTGTTTTATAACAATGTCAGTTGTTAAACCTTGACATTTCAATTAAAACATGAATTGTAGTTATAACTCAATTCAAAGTCAACGGTTGTATTTGGAGTTAAAATATTTTAACAAATACATTTATTTAATAAAAAAAAACGGTATTGGAAGGGCTCAGCTTAGAAAATGCATAATGTGAAGTATATATTTTACACAGAACAGAAGGAAAATCAAAGAGAATCTGCAATAGCTCTTCCATTTCTCTGCTATTATGAACTTAAATTAAGAATGAGGAATATGTTCATCAGGAACTCCAAGGAATCCAGGTCTTCTACATGACATGAGAATCACAGAAGCAGAAGCCTCCACTTCCAGCAGAGTAAGTCCCCTTCTGTTCTCATAGCAGGGATCATATTTGTCTTCCTTAATACCCTCCTTAAAGGTGTTTCATAGGAAGGGCACACATTCCCCAGAAGTAAAGAAAGGAGACTACAAGTGACATAGAAACATGAAGTTTTCTTACAGACTACTCTTTTTCTGAAATTCTCCAGCTCAGCCCAAATGGCAAAAGCATCAGTTCTTGTTTCAGATGTTAGGAGAGAAATGCAAAACTGATTCTTAATCTAATTTCTAGCATGAGCCTAAATGAACAGATAAGAGTAGTGTCAGAGCCCTCCCAAGAAAAATATACATAATATATAAGTTCAATTTCATAGAGCTCAAATCTTGCTTAAAAACCACCCATAGAATCTGGGGCATGGTAGTGTATGCCTATAGTCCCAGCACTAGCGACGCTGAGGCAGGAGGATCTTTGGAAGTTTAAGACCAGACTAGGCTACAAAGTGAGCTCAAGACCAGTATGAACCACATAGTGAGACCCTGTCTCAAAACAACAAAAGTCCTAAAAAAAAAAAAAATACGTATAAATTCAGTCAAGAGACAAATGGCTACTTGGTTGATATACTGCAGAAATGGATGTGTCCCTAAAATGTACATCCTAAATTTGCTTATGATCCTTTACAAAAATAAGAATTAAGATTTAAGTAACAGTTGATAGTTCTGGTTATCATTCCATTCTATCAACTTACAATATGGGCTGGCAAAATAGCTCAGCAGATGAAAGCACCTGCAAGCAGGCACAAGGGCCAAGGTGGATCCTTGGGCCTGCCATGCTGGCCCCCCCACCCCCAGCACACTGAGATGGTGATTGAGACTGGGCGTGGTGGTGTGTGTCTGTAATTCCAGCTCTTGGGAGACTGTAAACAGGAGCATCACTACGAGTCTGATCTAGTAGTGAGACCCTGAACACGTTTTGGACCCTTCCCTAAAATGCAAAACAAATAAATACATAAAAAAGATAAAGAGGGACCATAACATAAAAGCTATGGATCTATTTCTCTCACTTGGTTTGTGTGGACATAGTGTTCTCATTTTCCTAAATGATGCCTAAATTTGTACCACATGGCTTCTCAATATTTGCCAATGTGTCTACTTCCTGCTTAATTATAAAAGGAAATGAATGACATTTTTTTTCTACAAAAAATGGTAATAGTTGTTAGTTTGTGTAACTCCTATTTTGCCATGGATAATAGCCTGCTCTCCCTTTGGGTGGAATTTCCCCATGACTAAGTTTCTCATGTTGGTCTTCTCATGCTTGGTCACACCAGAAAGTCCAGAGAAGCAGATTCTTTAACTGCTTCCTGTTATAGCTAATCAGTGGGCAACACCATCTGGCATGATCAATTGAAGTTGTAAGTCATAGAAAAGAGATGCAGAGAAGTTATAGCTCGTCAGACCACATTATTCAGCCTGGCCCTGAATATCTCTTGATTTTTGGCCCATGTTCAATTCCAGCCATAGACTGGGCACGGTGGCACATGGCTATAATCCCAGTGCTTGGGAGGCTGACATCAGGAGGATCACTATGAGTCCAATCTGTGCAGGGACATCCTGCAGAGCATGTACTAGGTACATAAAAAGGGTACAATTGCATATCAATTGCCAGTGACAAATAATCTCTATATAATCTAATAACTAATCATTTTTCTTTAAAAATGGCAGTGACAGTTTTTACAACCTGCAGCCTATAATTAAGAAAGTCTCCAAGAACTAAAAATCTACATGTTGTATATTCACTATTACATAACTACTGAAATCATATTGTAGGAAAATTTTAAATGTCACTGCTGTTTTATCAAATAATTTTGCTCATATGACTCAATATTTACCATTATTTTCCTTAGAGAAAGAGGCTGGAAATGTTATGTTGAGTATGGTTGACAAATCACTTTTTAAATTTATGTTTTTATTTATGTTTAAATGTCTTACAATTAACATGGACCTGTTCTTTGAAATTAGATATTTAGCACACTAGCAATGTTACTGCAACTAAATAAGAAAAGTTCTTTAAAAATTGTCTGACTGTAATGCTTTTCCTTTTGTTTTTCCACATAAATCTTTACTTTTCCAATCTATTCAAAAGAGTAAAATCCAGGACTGGGGAGAGAGCTCAGTGGTCTACCTGCCTGGCAAGTGCAAGGACCTGGGATCAATCCCTGGTACTGCACGCTGGGCCAGCCCCAGATCCTCTGATGCGCACCAAGACCAGGGCATGGTGGTGCACACCTATAATCCCAGCACTGGGGAAGCTGAGCTGGGAGAATCACTATGAGTCTGATCTGCACAGCTAGAGCCTGTAACCAATAAATACAAGATTTTTTAAAAAGTTTTTTAAAGCATAAGACCCTGCAGTTTTTAAAATCAAAGCTCAGGCCAGAGAGATAGTTCAGCAGTATAGCACCTGCCTGACAAGCAAAAAGTCCTGAGTTCCACCCCTGGTAAAAAAAAAAAAAAATTCAAGCAATAAAAGAGTAAGTTTACGAACTGTTTCATATAATTTATCTTATCAGTTTGATATGAATAGTTTTTTAATAGTGGATTAAAAAACTTTTAGTAATTTGTTTTTAGTTTTGTGTTTCAGGAACGAAGATTCAGAATACATTCAGATTTTAATGGAAATTCCCCTATTTGATCATTCCTGCTTTCCTGGATAAAAACTCAAATGACAAGGGACTGGAGAGATAGCTCAGTGGCATAAGTGTCTGCCTGGCAAGCCTAAGGTCCTGAGTTTGAATCCTGGTACCAAGAAAACAAAAACAAAATAAAACAAAACAAAAATAAAAACAGACATCTTAGTAATTGTATGCCCATATATGGAACTCACATAAAAATCAATTTATTATAAAAATGACTATTAACCATGAGTGGACATAATTTTCCAGGGCAATTACCTCTGTGAACCTCTCAGAAGCTTACTAATTGTTTTCATTTTTGAAGTTTATGCTTGATGTGAATGCTCAGCCCAAGAAATACTCACCTACAATTCTATGTTAAATGTGTTACACAATGAGTGGTACTAGGAGTAATACAATGCGTTCAAATAGTGCATACAAAACTACCGCTATAAACTAGAATGTGTGTTTTATCAAACAAAAATTTTTGATAGATGACTTAAAATAACAAAGATATGATTATATAATACATATGGATGTAGATTAACATATGTTTAATTATATATATATATATATTATTTTTTATGTCTTTGTTTCAGGCTCTTACTTGGCAGTCTGGACTCAGATTCATAGTGATCCTCCTGTTTTCAGCCTTGCTGTGCTGGGATTATTGGCATGAACCCTCATAACCAGTCTTGGTGGCCTGCTCAGCATGCCCTGAGAACAGGGCTGGTGTGGCATATGGTTCCAGGAATCGAACCCTGGTCCCTGCACTTGCCTACACATTTGCTTAGTCTGGTAAGCTATCGCACCAGCCCTTAATGATACATTTTAGAAAAATACTGTATGAGGGGCCCATGAGATAGTTCAATGGACTAAGCACCTGTATGGCAAGCACAGGCACCAGGATTCAATTCCTGATCCCTCAGGCCTCACCATCCCTGCCCTCAGGGTCCTACCCCTGGGCATGCTGAGCTAGCCACTAAGTCAGAAATGGTGGCACATGACTATAATCCCACTGCTGGGGAGGCTGAAAATAAGAGGATTACTATGAGTCTAATCTATGTAGTAAGACCCAATAACAAATACGTAAATGAGAAAGAAAAGAAAATACTGTATGACTATATTAAATAAAAAATACTTCAGGAAAATTAAACATAAATCATTTAAACATTAAAAATGATAGAAATAGTAAAATAAAACATGTTCATATGTCCTAGGAGGTTTTTTTTCGGTCCTTTGCTCTTTACTATTTTCTCTTTTGATACTGGGAATCAAATCCAGAGTTTTGCATTAACCAGGCAGACACTGTACCCTGAAATACATCCACAGCCCTTTCCTAAGTGTAATACTAAAGAAAAAATAATTTGTTCAAAACATGATGCTCCTTAAGGCCGTAAAGAAACAAAAACATTCCAAATCAAGAGCTAAACAAAAAAGGGGGAAATTATAAAGATTAGAGCAGAAATTCAAAGAGCTGATTCTTAGAATAAACAAAATAGATAACCTCTTAGCCAATCTTACCAAAATGATAGAAAAAAGACAAATCAATGAAACCAGAAATGAAAAAGATTAAATCACAATGGACATTGTCATAATCAAGGCCATCATTAGCAACAACTTCTCAAACCTGTACACCAAAGAAATGAAGAGATTTACAGAAGCATTATTAATTTCCAAAATAGAACCAAGACTTTAAAACTCTGGAATAACCTAATAACAAGTAACTAAATTGAAGCATAAATTTAAAACTTCTACCACCTAAGAAAAGCTCAGAACTTATTAAACTCCCTGCTGAATTCTGTAAAAGTTCACAGAAGATCCCACACCAACACTCCACAAAGTCCTTAATGAAGTGGAATGAAATAGAGTACTCCCAAAGTCACTCCTGGGAGCTCACATTACCTGGCTTCTAAAAATCCAGGTAAAAGTCCAGTCAAAAAAGGAGAACTACGGGCCAGTGTCCCTAAAAAATATAAGAGCAAATTCACTCAGCATAGTACTGGCAATTAGAAAGCAAGAAATCACCAAAACTTTGAGTTCACTTTGTGACCAGGGCTGGCCTTGAGCTTGCAGCAATCCTGTGACATGAGCCACCCACGTGCTAAGACTACAGGCTTGCACCCCACACCCAGGTGAATCTACTTTTAATAAGTATTCCAAAGGAACAGATTGGTAAAAATAAAGAGTAGAAATACTCAAATATATAAGTACTGGGAATGCTACACAACGATATGAATTTGAACATTGAAAATGCATACTAAGAAGCCCCAAAGACCATCAAAATTTGAAGGAAGTTTCCTCACAAGGGAATGACACATAAGAGATGTATTATCCACAACACAATTTAGAAGGATATTAATTATATAGCCGAAGAGATGAATAAAAATCTATTACCCCCAAATTTTTTACCTGAGTAAACAATAATTTTCAGTCAATGGAAGGTAAATATACTTTCAAGCATTCTTTTATTTATGTATTTAGTACAGGGTCTACAAGGTCTTACCATACAGATTCAACTCATAGTGATCCTTCCTATTTTTCAGCGTCCAACGCTGGGATTACTTACAGGTGTATGCCACCACACTCGGTCTCATTCTATCTCAGTGTGCCCCAGGGATGGGGCTGGCAGCACAGGACGGGGACCAAATTCCTAGCTCCTGCATCTACCTAAGCAGGCACTTTAATCCACTGAGCTATCTGGCCTGCCCTCAAATATTCTTTCTTAGAGTCTTTGTCATCTACAGAACTTTACTGAAAGAATGCTAGAAAGTCTTGCCCCCTGTAAGAATATCATGGAAATGTGACATTGAATTTTGCTAAACAAATTTGTTGCTTACACTGCTACAGCCTTATTCAAGTGATGTTTTTCTATGAAATTTGCAGTTTCCCACATTTTACACATCTCGCTCATCTCATTTGCAGTGAGGATTTCCTTCACCTTTTTCTCCTCCTCAGTAGACAGGCTCTCCTCCATAACCGTTTCCTTTTGTTGTTGGAAGAAAACCACTCATTCCAGAGAGAGAGAGAGTGTGACAGAGACAGAGACAGACAGAGAGCCATTAGCTCAATTGTAACCATGTGACTTTAGAGTCACATACATGCTGCCTGTATTTCAAGAGATCGCATGTTTATAAAGCTAAATCATGTTAGATATGTTTGCTCTTGCAGAACAAGTTACTTGCAATCAAAGATTTTTCTGTATTTTAAATTCTTTTTCAACTATAATAGCTAAAAGATTGAAAAGGTTATAAAGAAATTGAAACCCATATATATATTAGTCATGGAAACATAAAATGGTGCAGTCACCTGGGAAAACACTGGTAATTTCTGCAAAATTAAGAATAACTTAACAACTACCCAAAAATTGCAATCTTTAGATATGAACCCAAAAGAAATGAGGATATACGTATGAGTAAAAACTTGTACAGAGATATTATTGATAGTATTATTCATAATAATCAAAAGACAGAAATAGCTCTAATGTCTAGATACACAAAATGTAGCTTTATCTACTTAGTGGAATATGCTTGACCACAAAAAGGAATGAGATTGGCACATTCCATAACAGGATGGTCTTTGAAAATCTTAGGCTAAATAAAACAAACCAGTCACTGAAAAACCACATGTCACCTTAATAATAAAATATACAAGATAAGAAAACCTCTAGGATAGAAAGCAAATTTAAGATTGATTAAAGCTGGAAAAATGGAGAAGGATGTTATTACAGAATGCAAATTTCAAAAATGGCTCAGTGGAATAAGTGCTTCCCTGGCAAGCACAAGGGCCTGAGTTCAATCCCTGGTTCTGCCAAAACAAAACAAAACAAACAAACAAAAACTAAGCATAAGAATTATGTAATTCAAGGATAACAGCTATCACCTTAAGTATCTTGTTTCATTTCTCCCTGGACTTGGGTTGAAATACTTAAAGAACATGCATGTCAGTTGTCTAACATCAGAATGCAAGTTTCCTTTCTAAAATTCACCATGATGATGGTGGCAAATATACTAAAAACCATTAATCAAATATTCCAAGTGTGTAAACTGTATAGGATGTGACGTTTTTACTAAGGACGCCTGATAATGTAACCGTGTTGCCTAAGCCATATCAACCATTTGATCATTACCCTGTTCTTCCTCTTAAGGAAAAAAATTGGAGAACAACAATGTTGCCTGTTGTAATTTAATCCTAGGATCATGTGAAAACCTTAAGATCATCTTACAATCACAAAGAAACACTTTTCTTATCAGAGGCAGAAATTTCTTCCCTATATGTTTCCTCTTTACAAATTTATTAACGAATAGAATTGCATGTTTCTCTGCCATATTTGAATTAAATTTGATAAGTAAACTTTATTTAAAGTTCATACTTTGATCTTTCGAATAATAAACAATAAGTATATGGAGTGGAGGGAGACTTACAAACATTATTATCTCATGCATCTATAATCTCTGACATTCCTCACAGAGGGAGTGCCCCCTTGCCTTACCAGAAAGGAAATTAATAAGATTTATAGAATCTGCAGAAAAAATATCCAGAAAAAAGAGCCAGCAAGATAGCTCAGTGGACTGAGCACTTGCTTTGGCAAGCATAGGGACCAGGATTCAATCCCCAGTCCCTCATGCCACGCAGGCCCAGCCCCCAGGACATGCTTAGCCAGAGACTAAATCCAGGCATGGTGGTGCACGCCTGTAATTCCAGTGTGGGGGAGGCTGAAACAGGAAGATCACTATGAGTGAGACCCTGTACCAAATACATACATGGGAGAGAAAAAAAAAAAAGAATCCAGAAACAGGCTGCAACATTGAGGGGCACTTTAAATAATCATTTAAAGAAGAAAAGGAGGCTTTGAGGAGGAGAGTCTCGCTTGACGGGGTCTCCTCAGTGGCCCGCGAAGCTATTTCCTCGCACTAGCGGGTTGGCGATGGCATCTAGGACTTCAAGATACTGGAGACTTGCCTGACTCCAGATTCTTTGTAAGACGGAAGACGAGTAATCAGTGGGTGCGAGAGGCTGAGAACATTCACCTTTGCTAAAACCTTGGTGTAGGTCACTTTTCTGTAGGTTGGAGCCAGAGTACAAGAAAGTGGTGTGGTGGAACAGTAAGTTCCAGACAAGCCCAGAAGCAAACTCAGGAAGTAGGCTCCACCCCCGAGACTGCCATGGATCCAGAAGCCACAGAACTTGAGGAAACAGGTGATGAAATTGTAGACCTCGCTTGTGAATCATTAGAGCCCATGGTCGTTGACATGAGTCACAATGACTCTGTTGTGATCGTAGAAGAGAGAAAGCGACCAAGGAGGACCATGAGGAGCCAGCGCAAGGACCACGCAGACAGCTGCGCGTAAGGAGTGATGAGGAGGAGCTGTCCAGGGACAGGGATATGTATGTCACCACCCATGCCCCCCAAAATGCCAAGGGCGAGGGCGCCACAGGACTGAGACCCTCCTGCACCATCAACTCTCCCATCGGCATGGATGTATACTTGGAGATTGTGCAGAACGGACGACTCCTTATTGCTACAGAGTGCAGTCACGTGTTCTGTCGCCAGTGCCTCCGTGACTCCCTGAAGAATGCTAACACTTGCCCGACTTGTAGAAAGAAGATCAGCCACAAACGGTACCACCCCATTTATATATGAAGAGCTCTGAGCCTCCGGGAGAGCCAGATGGACAAACAGCCTGGCTGGGCTTTCTGCATGCTCTCTGACTCCAGTTTCCTGAGTGAACCAAGACTGTTTCAAAGCCAACATCTGATATGTAGACTGCTCTTTTCTTCCCCACCCTCTTAGGTCCTTTTGTTATCTCAAGTGTGATGCTATAGAGCTGCACTGCAGGGTGCTCCAGGCTCAGCTCTTCACCTCTGCTCTCCTCTGGTAGCCTGGTCCCCCAGTAGGAGCAAGGGGAGTCAAGCACAGTAGAGCTTGAAAACTGGGCTCCAGCCTTTGCAGTCTGCTCCTATGCCAAGAAGTTTCCCCATTGGAAGGTGCACCCAGCTCTTCCTGGAGCACAGCCCTCCCAGGAGTCTGGCAGTCACCCCATCTTGTCTGCCTGCCACCCCATGCTAGAGCCAGGCCAGGCCCACTTGGCCCAAGGATCCCGGTGCAGGGGAAGCCCCTGGACTTTCCTTTCCTTGGGGTCAGAGGCGACCTCTGACGCTGCCTGTATTTTACCATTGATGTGCAGTATTCTCTGCAAACCTCAAGGACCTCTGCAGGGCAATTCCTGTTTCCTAAGAATGAAAAGTGCAATAAACCCGTTCTCACCCATGAAAAAAAAAGAAAAAAGAAAAAATGGAAAAAAAATACAAAACAAATTAGGTCTATGTAAGCCTTCACAAGAAAGAGGAATTAGTTCCATACAGTGTGGGTCAGTCTATGAGGAATTACCAAAAATTTGCAACTGCAGTCAGCTTATAGCTCCTCAATTTAATGTATATTTTTGTTTTATTTTTATTTTATTTTTTAATTTTAATGTGAAAGAAATAGCAATGAGACTGTTTCAAAACAGTTTAGCAGGACAGTTACAATAATTACTATATTGCATAATGTTGTCTTCGCAGTAGTTACTCCCTCCTCACTTCAATTTAATTTGATTTATCCATTTTGTATACAAACCTGAATCCTTAACATTAGTGTTTTCAAGAATACTACATATTTAAGATACTATCAGCCCAAGTAATTCTATGGTTTAGCAGAATAATAAATAAATAGTGGGTATCTGTTTGCATATGAAAGTTCTTTTTCACCTCTAAGGAAAAGACAAAATCCAGAATAAAACCTAAAGAGAGGTCCATGAGTGCCTGATTCACAGGATTCACATTTGACTTTATCAATTTTTATTAAGATTATTTTTAAAGTGTCTCACCTCTTTGTGGTGCCCACGGTATTAATTTGTTCTTTTTTCTAGCAAGAGATTCAAACTAAGATGATAGTTCCTCTACACTTCCAAAACCATGACAACCTCCAAAAGGTCATGTATCTATCATCATGCACTAAGTTACAGTCAAAATGGATTAAAGATCTAAACATTAAAACAGAAACATTCAATCTCCTGGAAAAGAAAGTAGGAGTAACCCTTGAAGACATAGGGGTAGACAGAGTTCATGAACAAACATATATTTGCACGGGAAACACTTGAAAGAATTAACAGCTGGGATTGACTCTTCTTGAGAAGTTTCTGCATGTCAAAAGAAATTGTCATCAAAGTGAAAAGACAACCCACAAATTCTGAAAAAAAACCTAACTAATAAGCACTCAGACAAAGGTCTGGTCTCTAGAATATATAAAGAACCCTCAAATTTAAAGACCCAGTCCAGAAATGGGCATCTGAGATGATACACACTTCTCAGAGGACAAAATTAAAGAAGACAATAAATATATGAAAAAATGCTCCACATCACTAGCCATCCATAAAATGCAAGTTAAAACAACACTGAGATAGCATCTCACTCCAGAAAGAACAGCTATCATAAAGAAATCAACCAACAACAAATGTTGGAGAGGATGTGAGGAAAATGGAACCCTTCTCCACTGCTGGTGGGAATGTGGACTGGTACAACCACTGTGGAGATCAGTGTGGAGACTCCTCAAAAGAGTAGGACTAGAAATCCCATTCAAGCCGGCCATCCCCCCACTGGGAATGTTCCCAGAGAAACTGAAAACATCATATTATAGTGATATATGTGTACCTATGTTTATAGCAGCACAATTTGTAATAGGAAAATCTTGGAAACAACCAACATGACCATCACATGAGGAATGGTTGAAAAAGAAGTGGTATTTCTATACAATGGAATATTACTCAGCTATAAAGAATGATAAACTTGAAGTATTTATATTGAAGTGGATGCCATTTGAATAAATGAAATAAACCAGACACACATGTACAAATACTGTATAGTCTCCCTAGTATAAAAAAATCAAAAGAAGAAATACAAATAGAAATGTGTAACAACAACTAAAAATAATTCAGTCAGATAGTCATGGTAAACTGAACTGCATATGTTTCAGGGTACTAATCAGGTTCTCTTCTGGACGGTTAGCAACCTAAGTTCACAGATCAAAATTTGTAGAAATAGAAGAGCCTCAAGGTCAGTGAACATTTTCGCCCTAGCCTTTCAAAATCAGTGAAGACTCAGGACATAGGGGAACCTGTACCGTAACATCATCGAATTCAGTTGTGCCCCAAATTTTCTGATCAAGGAAATTTTAGAACCACAGAGGAATGTGATCGATGATCTACAATGCGCCTAAGGAGAGTCACATAGAGAGAAAACTTTCTCTCAGGCTCTCACAGAGAGCAAACTGGTCAAGCAATGGCCGTGACTCATCCACACAGCTAATACAGATAAAGGATCTACAAAGTGAGGTACAGGATTACAAGATAAAGCCTGAGGGGACTTCACTGACCTCATCAGATACAAATGCTACATTTTTTGTTATATAGGTCTTGCTTTATCTCGGTCTTAACCATCCAGCAGAAATGTACAAAAGTGAGATACATAAAATAAGGCCATAATAATAAATGGCTCTAGTCAACAACTTCTTCAGATAGCCCACTATTATTGTAGACTGCTGGACTGTGTTTGATTGTTTTGCTGAGTTCAGGCACCTATAATAATTGAATGATAATGGAATGTCCATCTTTGACAGGACTAAACAAAAAAAAGGGGTACAAAGAAAACCATTCTGTGTTTGTATAAACAGCACAGTTAGGATAAATATGCAGTACTTCTGTATAATTCTATGAGAAGCAAGATTTGTACTAATAATGTTTGGACAGGGTACTCTGTTGGCTTCTTGTACTATGGACAACCACTAGGAAGATGACAAGATAGAAAGTATTAAGTATTTAAACTGTACTATAATTTAGCTTTAAAAAATAAATATACAGCTACATTCTCTTAATTCATTGATTAGAGACATCTGCTCTAATAGTGTTTGTAAGTAGAATATCATGTATGCACCTTGTATGACAAAAAACACTGTGAAAACAATATGCAATATATTAATTATTAAATCTGCCCTGCTAATTTGATTTGAAACGGTCTCATTGCTATTTGTTCTTCAATAAAATAAAATTAAATTTAAAAAAAACAAAAGTTCATGTAACCTAGATTTGCAACTCCACTTCTGCAGGACTCGTCAACAATGTCCCATTCTTTTTCCTTCTGCCCCACCTCCCTCTTACCTCCCATCAACTATACCTGGTATTTCTCCCGCCATCGATATTTCAAAATCATAGTCAATTAAAATTTCTACAAAGAGTGGTTGAAAAAACTAAAAAAGCAATAATACCATTACTTCCTTTTCTTTTCCACAGGTTTGAACACTCTGAAAAAAAGTCTATTATTAAAAATGGGTAGATTTTAGCACCACTTTAACATAGAAGTCCTTATTGTTTAACTACTTGTTAAACTGAATGAAACAACCATAATGCATAGGAAGACTAGATCATGGTAACTCGCTCCACTATAGAATAATGAAGAAATTTTCTTCTCAAATATTACTTTATTTTTGTTTTAACACTTAGCTCTTTTATCCATTTTTACTTTAGTGCATGGAGATAGACATGGGTGGAATTTTAGTCTTCAGCATATGGGAAGCCAGTTTTTTCAGCACCATTTATTAAATAAGCTATCTTTCTTCAAGTAAACCTAAAAGAGTAAATAAAATCTGAAAGGTACAAAATAGATATTGTGAAAGGGAAAGAGACTGCTCAAAGGGAAGAAATGGCTGGCATGAGGGAAAGGAGGGGAAAAAAGGGGGGAGGTATATACAAAGATAGCCAGGATAATTGTACTGTTGATTTCTATTGATTTTTTGAAAAAAAACAATTAATGCTTAAATTTTTTTAATCTTTTGACCAATTTTGCATGTTTATATCTGGGAATATGAACAATTAATTTGACGATAACAATATGCAATATAGCAACCATTGTTGAATTCTTATCATCTTGAGTGAAATTTTGTATCATTCCTATTGTTTTTTATTATTTCTATTCTCTTTTAAAAATAAAGATTGTTTTAAAAATTACATTCTAGAGAGCTTGTGATTCATATTGGTCCCCATCACAGTTGTATGGAGTAATCTGCCTTAAACAAATATTTCAATAAACCAAGTTACAGAAGAGTCAGTCACCATACAGTAAGTGGAAAATGCTACTACAAGTAGTATTGATGGACACACCCATTGCTGAGTGGCTCCCACTGGCAAACTACTGTGCTTATTATTTTATTATCTCTTATAATAATAAACATTGTTGGTATTACTATTTTCATTTATATTCAAGAAAGAGGCATGTAGAGATAAAGCGATGTGCTCAACAATGGACAGCTATCGTACAACAGTGCCAGAACTCAAATTCAATTCTGTCTGATCCAGCACCTATTTTCTTAACCCCTGATTGACTCTTTTTTCCAAGATGTATCCTCTACATTCTAAATCATTTCATTGGAACCAACCCAAATCTAGACCCATATTTAGAATCACTACTAATCATACAAAAATCCTCTGATTCAGAAATTAGAAATCTTACAAAACCATAGATTGAATCACCTAACTGTGATTGAATGTTATTGATCCAAAATACAACCAGGGTGCCTATTGTCCCTGTGCCCTGGTACTAAACAAGCGAATTCTCAAGAGGCACCATCTGGATTCCTGCTTCAGTGGCTCTGCTGCTGCTGCATTGCTTCCTTCTTACTGCCTTCTGCCTGCCTGCCATGGCACACAGTATTTCTCCTCCTTGGTGCCCCTCTGCCACTCCACCTTGCTTTGGAAACAGCTGATTATGGGCTAAAACACCTACAAACTATGAATCAAACTAAACCTCTCCTCCTTTAACTCTGGGTGTAAGTATTTTGCCTCAGCCAAGAGAAAATCAATCAAGACAGCTGTCTTTAATGTTCTTTTTTGAATTTGAACCAAGCAAGAGAATTGAGTTTGGAACAATCGGCAAGCTCAAAATAAGAAATCTGGCTTTAGACCAATTTGAACTGAACAGCAAGTTCAAATTTACACCAATTGCAGGCCTACCGTAGCTATCCGAGGAGCATACCTCTCATAGTTTCACAGCAGTCCAGGGTAATCTTTCTGGTATATTGCACCACATGTCCTATTGACACAAAGCCTTACTGTACCAGTCTTTTAAACTAGTGGTCTATTTGGAAGGTCCTTACAGAGATCTTTTGTTGAGTAGTATGACAGGCTGTTTGTTTTAAAAGACAAATATATAAACACTATAGTCTGTTAGACCAGATCACTTATAGAAGCAAGTAGCTAACAAAGACCAGTGACAGAGACCAACACCCTTTAAGTTGACTGACAGCATCCACTAGTGTGGACCTGAGGAGCCAGCAATTGCAGAGACCAGCAACTGTCAGTGTCAACTGCTGGCACCATCACCACTAGTGGAGCTGTACTTTCCCAATTTATGATTTCCAGATGAATGGCACGAAAGAACCCTGAATTGATTGGTGACAACTAAACCTTGAGAGTACATTAAAACCACCAGTGGTGTTTTTAAGAAATATAACACCAATATCTAGAATCCAGTATCAGAGATTCTAATTTAAATGGTCTAGGTTCATATGTTTTTTTAAGTTCTCTGAGTGATTCTAATTCATCACCTGAATTTAAAGCTATATCAGGCCACAGAGGTAGCTCAACAATCTTAGTGTCTGCCTAAGCAAGCACAAGGACCCAGGTTCAATCCCCAGTACCATATGCTGTGACAGATCTGCCCCAAGTACACCAAGATGACCACCAATACCTGGTATGATGGTACACACCTGTAATTCCAGCAATGTGGGGGCTAAAACAAGAAGACCACTATGAGTCCTAACTGTGTAGTGAAATCCTGTATCAAATACATACATTTTTTTTAAAAAAAGGAAAAACCGTATCTTATTTTATTTTATTTGTACAACATGTTAAATTATGAACATTTTATCCAGGAAAGACAAATGACACTGAAAATCTTGAAATTGAATAAACATGCCACCTCTACCCAGGTTCAAAGTACCTTGACTGAGTCCAGAGAACATCAGTCCCTACAATCTAGGGACGTATGACCCTCAGACCTGAGACTACTATGTGACAATTAGAGCATAGTCAGTGGCAATCCCTGCTGTTACGGCCTAGGTGTTTGTGCCTTGCCCTCACAACTATCTGTGATAAAACCCTAATCCCAAGGCAAAGATATTAAGGGAAATGACCTTTCAGGAGGTGCTTGAGGGCAATGATAGTTTTTCCTTGAAGGGTATTAGTAGCCTTATAAAGTCCAAGGGGACTCTTTTTCCTTCCTGTGAGGATTTAGCAAGAGGATACATACCTATGAGGAAGCAAACCCTCACTAGATACCCCACCAGATCTTGAGCTACCTTCTCAACCTCCAGCACCACTACAAATAAATTTATATTATTTACAAGTGGCCTAGTGTCTCAGTTACTTTACTCTTATAGCAGGGCCAAATACCTCACAACCAAAATTAAGGAAGGGAAGGTTTATCTAGCTCACAGTTAGTGCAGGTGTCAGTCCACACTCAGCTGGCTCAAGACAGTGGCATGTGGCAGAGGGCAACAGTTCATGGTAGCAGAAAACAACAAAACAGCAAGAGCAAAGGGCGGGAGCAGCGACAGCAATGGCTACAGAGGGCAAATCTGTCTCCCTTACGTTGTATTCAGGCATCCACCCAGGCTGGGTTTAGTACTCACACCCATAATTCCAGCAGCATTCACACCCATAATCCCAATGGATCGTGAATTAATCACAACTTCTAGAAGTTCACCTTATGACTTATAGAATGAGACTTTGGTGGACAACTAGACACAAAACATAACACCTAGTCTAAGGTATTTTGTTACAGCAGCTGGAATGGAGCAAGCCAGCTGCCACTCATACACACTATTGAAAATTTCTCATTCAGTTGATATCATATGTGCTTGGTCCTAGAGATTGACTACATACTGGATGTACACTCTCCTCCCTACTGTCCTCTCTTATTTCTCTCTCCTTCTCCTGTTCTTCCCTAGTAGTCCCCTACTACTGCTACTACTTTAAAGTGGTCTTGGATTTTTATTCTACATTCCAGATAAGTGAGAAAACTTGTTTTATATATACATATACATATGCATATACATATACATATATATATATATATATATATATATATATATATATATATATATATATATATATATATATATATTCAGTTCAGTTTACCCTATATATATATATAGTCTCACTAAGTTCCCATTCTGGGTTCCAATTTGTAATCCTCCTGATACAGGGAGAAAAACTGATCTCAGGTGAATGACCTCCAAGCTATATAGGGAACTCCAAATGACATAGGGAAAAATGATCTCCCGACCTGACCTACACAAGTTCGTGTTCTCTAAAACCGAAGACTGAATTTTGGGAAAAAATAGAGGTTATGAGCAGAAAACATTTATTGAGAGAAAGAAACGCTCCTGTCTGAGAGAGGAACAGGAACAGGGGTCCCAAGTGGGGACCTGTCTCTTCCAGTGACTTTTATACTGTAAAACTATATGGGGCTAAGTTGGAGAATAGGGAAACTCGCTTAGGTGGATGTGGAGTGGGACAAAACTATGGTCAACCAATGGGATTGCAAGCACCATTGCTCAGGTAAAGTTGATTATGCCCAGGACCAAATGGGGAAGTGAGTCATAGAGTAAGCAGGCATGAATACAGGACAGGGTCTCTTCCCCTTGGGGGCTGGCCTAGTGACTCACTTGGGTCTTTCCAAGTGATTGATACCTATTTAGAATATCAATCCCAGGTGCTAATTTTTAGCATTTGTTTGGCCTACAGGTCTCTTATTGAACAACAAATAGCAATGAGACACTTTCAAATCAAATTAACAGGTAAGATTAGATATTTAATACATTGCAAACTTTTCGTAATGGTTTGGTATCGGACAAGGTGCATACATGATATTATACTTACAGCACTATTATAGCAGATGTCTCTAATCAGTGAATTAAGAGAATATAGCTGTATACTTATCATATTTTTAAAGCTGAATTATATCACAGTTTCAATAATTGATACTTTCTCCCTTGTTATTTTCCTAGTTGTTGTCCATAGTACTAGAAGCTGACATAATATCTTGTCTAACCATTACTAGTGCAAATCTTGCTTCTTGCTTCTCATACAATTATACAGAAGCACTGAATATTTATCCTAACTGTACTGTTTACACAAACACATCATGGTTCTTCCTTTGTATCCCCTTTTTTTCTTTAAACTTGTCAAAGATGGGCACTCCATTGTCATTCAACCATTATAGGTGCCTGAACTCGGCAACACAATCAAACAGAGTCTAGCAGTCCACAAAAATAATGAGTTATATGAAGAAGTTGTTGACTATAACCATTTACATCTCAACTTATGATTAAGGCCCCACGTTATATATTTCATTTTTATACTTTTCTGCTGGATGGTTAAGACGGAGATAGATCAAGACCTACATACCAAAAAATGTAGCTTATGATTTTGATGAGGTCAATCATGTACCCTCAGGATTTATCCTGTAACCCTGTACCTTAGTTTGTAGATCCTTTGTCTGTGTCAGCCATGTGGATGAGTCATGGCAATTGTTTGACCAGTTTGCTCTCTGTGAGAGCCTGAGAGAAAGTTTTCTCTCCATGCGACTCTCCCCATGCACACTATAGATCATCAATTGCATTCCTCTGTGGCTCCCTAATCTCCTTGATCAGAAAATTTGGGGGACAGCTGAGTTTCATGCTGTTACAGTACAGGTTCTCCTGTGTCCTGATTCTTCACTGACCTTGAAAGGCTAGGATCAAAATGTTGGCTGATCTTGCAGCCTTTCTATTTCTCCAGTTTTTGATTTTTGAACTTAGGTTGTTAACCATCCAGAAGAAAAGCTGATTAGTACCCTGCAGCATATGCCACTCAGTTTGCCCTAATTATCTGACTCAATCCTTTTAAGTTGTTGTTGTACATTTCTATTTCTGCCTCTTTCTTTTTTAATTTATATATTTAAATTTTATTGAAGAATAAATAGCAATGAGACAGTTTCAAATCAGACTAGTAAGACACATTCAACAATTAATACATTGCATACAGTTTTCGCAGTGTTTTTTTGTTGTACAAGGTGCATACATGATATTGATTTACAAACACTATAAGAGCAGTTGCCTCTAGTCAATGAATTAGGAGAATATAGATGAATACTTATCTTTTTTTAAAGGTGAATTATAGTACAGTTTCAATAATTAATACTTTTTATATTGTTATTTTCCTAGTGGTTATCCATAGTACAAGAAGCAGACAGGATATCCTGTCCAACACTACTGGTGCAAATCTTTCTTCTCATAGAATTATGCTAAAGTATTGCATATTTATCATAACTGTACTGTTAATACAAACACAGTATGCAATAGAGTATTACTCAGCTATGAAGAATGATAAACTTAAAGCATTTTTATTGAAATGGATGGCACTTGAACATGTACTCATAAGTGAAATAAACCAGACATTCATGTGAAGATATCATATAGTATCCCTAGCATAAGAAATTAAAAGAAGAAATGCAAATAGAAAGGTATGACAACTAAAAGGAATTTAGTCAGATAGGGTAAACTGAACTGAATATTACAGCATAATAATTAGCTTCTCTTCTGGATGGTTAAGAACCTAAGTTTGTAGAACAAAAATTGGAGAAATGGAAGGGCTTCAAGGTCAGCCATCATTTTCATCCTTGCCTTTCAACATCACTGAAGACTCAGAACATAGGAGAACCTGTACTGTAACATCATGAAACTCAGTTGTGCCCCAAATTTTCTCACCGAGGAGATTATGGAGCCAGAAAGGAAAGTCATTGATGATGTATAGTATGCCTAAGGAGTCACATGGAGAGAAAACTTTATCTCAGGCTCTCACAGAGAGCAAACTGGTCAAGCAATGGCCATAACTCATCCACATGGCTGACATCCACGAAGGATCTACAGAGTGAGGTACAGGGTTATAGGATAAACACTGAGGTGACTTGACTGACCTCATCAGATAAAAAAGTTAAGTTGTTTGTTACATAGGTCTTACTTTATCTCAGTCTTAACCATCCAGCAGAAAAGTATAAAAAGGAGGTATATAAAATAAGGCCATAATAATAAGCTGAGCTGTAAATGGCTCTAGTCAACAATTTCTTCAGATAGCCCACTACTATTGTGGACTGTTGGACTGTGTTGGATTTTTTCGCTGAATTCAATCACCTATAATAACTGAATGACAATAGAATATCCATCTTTGAGAGAACTAAACAAAAATATAAGGGAGGATACAAAGGAAGAATCTACTTCTAATACTAGGGAGACTATACTATATTTGCACATATGTGTCTGGTTTATTTCACTTACTAGTATATGTTCAAGTGGCATCCACTTCAATACAAATGCTTCAACTTTATCATTCTTTATAGCTGAGTAATACTCCATTATATAGAAATACCATTTCTTTTTTAACCGTTCCTCATTTCATGGAAATCTTGGTTGATTCCAAGATTTTACTATCACAAATTTGCTGCTATAAACATAGAAACACATATATCACTATGATATAATGTTTTCACTTCCTCTGGGAAAATTCCAAGTAGGGGGATTACTCGCTTGAATGGGATTTCCAGTCCCACTTTTTGAAGAATCACCATACTGATATCCACAATGGTTGCATCAGTCTACATTCCCCACAGCAGTGGAGAAGGATTTCCTTTTCCCCACAACTTCTCCAACATTGTTGTTGGTTGATTTCTTTATGATAGCAATTCTTTCTGGAGTGAAATGGTATCTCAGTGTTGTTTTAATTTGAATTTCTCAGATGGCTAGCGATGTGGAGCATTTTTTCATATATTTGTTCGCTTCTTTAATTTCGTCCTCTGAGAAATGTGTATTCATTTCAGATGCCCATTTCTGAATTGGGTCTTTAAATTTGATGGCCCTAATATATCTTAGTTCTTTATATATTCTAGACAGTAGTTCTCTGTCTGATTGCTTTTTAGTTAGGATTTTTTCAAAATTTGTGGGTTGTCTTTTCACTCTGTTGACAATTTCTTTTGACCTGCAGGAGCTCCTTAAGAAGAGTTGATCCCAGTTGTTGATTCTTTCAAGTGCTTCCCATGCGAATATATGTTTGTTCATGAACTCTTTACCTACCCCTATGTCTTCAAGAGTTCCTCCTACTTCCTCTTCCAGGAGACTGAGTGTTTCTGTTTTAATGTTTAGATCTTTAATCCATTTTGACCTTAGCTTAGTGCATGGTGATAGAGCTGGGTCAAGGTTTAGTTTTTGACATGTAGAAAGCCAGTTCTTTCAGCACCATTTATTAAAGAGGCTATCTTTCTTCCAGTAAGCATGTTTGGCCTCTTTGTCAAAGATCAGGTGGCTGAGTGTGTATGCAGAGGCCTCTGCACCTTCTAATATATTCCATAGATCCTCAGGTCTATTTTGTTGCCAATACCATGTTGATTTCTTCACAGTGGCTTTGCAGTATAATTTCAAGTCAGGAATTGTGATGCCTCCTGCCTTGTCTTTGTTATACAGGATTACCTTTGCTAATCTAGGTCTTTTGTGGTTCCAAATAAATTTTAGGAACTATTTATCTAGGTCTGGGTGGTATGTTGGTGGCAATTTGATATGGATAGCATTAAATCTGTACAACAATTTTGGGAGTATGGCCATTTTCACGATGTTGGTTCTTCCTATCCAGGAGCATGGAATATCTTTCCATTTTCTGAAGTCCTCTATAATCTCTTTTCTTAGGGTGTTGTAATTTTCTGTGAAAAGATCTTTGACTTCCTTGGTTAAGTGGATTCCAACATATTTCATTTTCCCAGTGCTATTGTAAAAGGTATTGTTTCTATAGTTACCCTCTCAGTGTGTTTGTTATCTGTGAATGCTATTGACTTTTGAGGATTGACTTTGTATCATGCTATGCTACTGAATTTCCGTATCAATTCTAGTATTTTGGGTCTTCCAAGTAAAGTATCATGTCATCTGCAAATAGTGATAATTTAACTTCTTCTTTACCTATTCTTATTCCTTTTATTTCTCCCTCTTTTCTAATGGTTCTTGCCCTCGAATTCAAAACTATATTGAATAGGAAGGGTGATACAGGAAATCCTTGTCTTGTGCCTGATCTAAGAGTAAAAGATTTCAGTTTTTTCCCATTTAGAATTATATTAGCCGGGAGTGGTGGCACAGGCCTGTAATCACAGCACTTGGGAGGCTAAGGCAGGAGGATTGTTGTGAGTTTGAGACCAGCTTGACCTACAAAATGAGCTGATGACCAGCCTGAACTGCATAGTGAGACCCTGTCTCAAAAAGACAAAAAAATAAATAGAATTATATTAGCCATTGGATTGTCATAGATGGCTTTTATCAAGTTGAGGTAGAGGCCTTCTATTCCAATTTTCTGTAGGGTTTTGAACATGAATGAGTGTTGGACTTTGTCAAAAGCTTTTTCTTCATCAATTGACATGATCATGTGATTTTTAGATTTCAGTCTATTAATGTAGTGTATTGCATTTATAGATTTTCGAATCTATAATCTTTGCATCCCTGGGATGAATCCTACTTGGTCATAGTGTATGATCTTCTTGGTGATTTGATATTTTCTATTTGCTAGGATCTTATTGAGGATTTTTGCATCTATGTGCATGAGGGAGATTGGCCTGTAGTTCTCTTTTTTGGTTGTGTCTTTCTCTAGTTTTGGAATCAGTATAATGCTTGCCTCCAGAAATGATTTTAGGAGGACTGCTTCTTTTTCAATTTCGTTGAAGAGTTTGAGTAGTATAGGGATTATATCTTCTTTAAATTTCTTGTAGAATTCAGCTGTGAATCCATCAGGAATCTGTCCATTTCTTCTGTGTCTTCTATGCTTTGAGCATAAAGATTCTCAAAGTAACTATTGATAATCTTCTGAATTTCCATTGGGTCTGTAGTGATTTCACCCTTTTTGTTCCTTATTTTGCTTGTATTTGAATTTTTTCTTTTCTCTTAATGAGGTTGGCTAGAGGCTTATCAACTTTATTTAGTCTTTCAAAAAAACAATTATTTGATTTGTGGAATCTTTGAACTGTTTTCTTCATCTCAATTGAATTAATTTCTGCTCTAATCTTTATGATTTCTTCCCCTCTTTGGGCTCTGGGTTTGGTTTGCTCTTCCTTTTCTAAATGACGGAGGTACAACATCAGGGTGTTTATTTGTTTCTATTCTGTTTTCCTAATGTGTGAATTCATAGCTTTGATTTTCCCTCTGAGAACTGCTTTCATCACTTCCCATAAATTCCGGTACGCTGTGGTTGAATTTTCATTGAAATGTAGATATTGTTGAATTTCTTGTTTAATTTCATCTGTGACCCATTGATTGCTGAGTAGTGTGTTGTTTAATTTCCATGAACTTGGTTTTTCTGGTTTCTTTTGTCATTTAGTTCCAGTTTCATTTCTCTGTGGTCAGATAATATACATGGGATAATTTCTGTTTTCTTGCATAAACTTACACATGACCTCTGGACTAGCATGTGGTCTATTTTAGAAAATGACCTGTGTGCAGCTGTAGAAAATATGTATTCAATTCAGGTGTAGTTCGGTGGAATACTCTGTATATGTCCATCAGGTCCATTTCTTCCAAGCTCTGGTTCAGTTCTGCTACCTCCTTGCTAATTTTTTGTATGGTTCATCTATCTTTTTGAGATAAGGGGGTGTTCAGGTCTCCTGTTAAGACTGTGGTCTTGGATATTAGGTTTTTCATGTCCATTAAGATTTGTCTTACATAATTGGTGCTCCTGTGTTTGGTGCATAGATATTTATGAGTGTTACCTCTTGCTCTTGAATTTTTCCCCTAAGCGATATATAGTGGCCTTCTTTGTGTCGTTTGTTCATTCTTGGTTCGAGGTTGAGACTGTCTGAGAACAGAATTGCTACTCCTGCTTTTTTCTGAGGTGCAGCGGCATGTAGTATTGTTTTCCATCCTTTGACTTAGAGCCTGTGAATGCCTTTTGAGTTACGTGTGTTTCTTCTATATAGCATATTGTTGGATTTTGTTTCCTAATCCACTATGCCAGTCTACTTCTTTCAATTGGTGAATTGAGTCCATTTACATTGATGGTTATAATTGAAATGTGTTGACTTATAAGTTTGTCATGATATTTACCTGGTGCTGTTTAGTCCTTTGTATCCTGTGTTTAATTGTTTGTCTTGTTTAGTGAGTTCCTTCCATTCTCATTCGTAGAGTTCTGGTTATTGTGATCTCTCTCTCTAGAACATCTTTCAGTAGTCTGTGTAGGGATGGCTTTGTCATTATGAAATTCTTTAGTCGTTCTTTGTTGTGGAAGTATTTCACTTCTCTATCCAACTTGAAAAAGAGTTTTCCAGGGTATAATAGTCTGGGCTGGAACTTGTTTTCATAGAGGACTTGAAGAACTCTGTTCCGTATTCTCCTTGCCTTCATGGTTGTGTAGAGAAGTCAGCTATAATTCTCATGGGTTTTCCTTTGAATGTGTTCTGCTTCTTCTCCATAGCAGCTTTCAGTATATTATTTTTGTGTTGGATTTCTGGGATCTTGACTATTATATGACTCGGTGTGTTTTTGCTTGGGTTGAAACAATTTTGTGTTCTGTATGCTTAGGTTACCTGAATGTTGGATTGTTTCCTCATGTTTGGGAAGTTTTCTGCTATTACTTCTGCCCATATTCCTTTTATATCACTTTTATAACATTTCTGTTGACCGCTTCATTCTCATTGATGCCAGTTAATCTCACATTGTTCATCTTGGCATCATCTTGCAGGTGATGGATTATATTTTCCTGCATTCTCGTTGTTTTTAAGAGATCCTTTCTCACATTTTCTCTAGTGGCACCAGTGTCTTCAAGATCTGAAAGTCTGTCTTTGCTTTCACTCAAACAGTTTTGTAGCCTCGTGATTGATATTTTTAGTTCTTCTACATTTCTTTGACTCTGCTTCATGCGTTCTATTTCCTTTTCGTAATGCTCATTCCAGGAATCCATCATATTTCTGATCTCTTCTACTTTTCTTTATCCATGTCTTCTTTAGGTAGCTATTAATTGTTTTACTGTAGAGTTTCTTCCAAATTGGGTTTCCTCTGTATATTTCCAGAATTATTTCTCTACTTCAGGTGCTGTGATTTCAAAGAATTCTTTTTTTTTGTTTCAGAAAGTATTTCTGCTTTGTGTTCCTCATGACCTTTCTGCTGTTGTTTCTTTGCTTGTGATGCTGTTAATTCATATGTTTCTGCTGGAATAGTGTTCTCTGAACTTGTTCTGGGTGGGCATTGGGTTTCCCCCATAGGTTTCTGGATTTGATGCATTACTTCAGATGCTATGTATTCAAGTATTTCTTTTTTTTTATTTCAGGTGTTAATTCTGGTCTGAGTTCCTCTATACCTTTCTGGTGTTCTTCCTTTGCTTTAGTCTCTGTTAATTCATTCCTTTCAGCTGAGCTAGTGTCCTCTGCACTTATTGGTGTACTTGAGGCCTGAGATTGAATTTTTCTCCTTGCCTTTGTCATTTTTTATAGCACTGACCTCTGACCTTTGGTGTAGAGCTTTCGTGCAGTTATGACCTTAGCATGTAATGAGATTTGTGTGGCCGTCTATTAAATGTGAGATTATCCAGTTGTGCCTCTACTGGATCTAGCTGTTGTGTTCAGTTCCTTTTTGCTGTAGCTCTTCTGGTACAACTGTGAGCCTGTAGTTCCCCTCTGTTCGGTCCCTGGTTACAGAAGCACTGAGGAGCGCAGAAGCTCTCCCTCACACTCACCAGGCTGGACGGGGGTGGAGCAAGTGCCGAGAGAGTCACCAAAACTTCTCGCTCTTGTGGAGGGCTTGGAGGCAGGGGCTCTGGGGATTTGCCCGGCAGGCCAGTCTGCGGTGTCTCAGGTAGGTCTCTGTCTAGGATGTCTTGGGATCTGAGGCTCTGGATGGTGCAGAGCGTGCAAGGAGAAGCCAAAGGCTCTCCCTCAAACTCACCAAACACTCACAGAACTTGGATGCCCAAGGAGTCAGGGAAATTCCCACTCGCTGTTGGGGCTTGGGGCAGGGGCTCCAGGAAGTTGCTCCATGTAAGTTGGCCTTGATGTGTCAGGCCAGTCATTTGCTTAGTGGGCTTGGAAGTGGGGGCCCCTTTAAGTCTTTAGGTCTTTAGGTCACAGCAGGAGCATCTGTCCTTCCCACAGTTGTATGATATCTTTGTCTTCTGTGTTATTTCCTTCAAGGTCATGGCCCTACCTGACCACCTATAATATTTCTATCTAACTCAGCTACCTGCAGCACTCCTGCTTCAGCCTCCCAAAGTACTAGGATTACAGACTCAGTTGTTACACTGTGAGACCTTAAAAGTTATGAAGTGAGAACTTTGCATTGCCACAGTAGGCCATCACTAGAACCGGAGACTAAAGACTATTGAAAATCTCTACTATTTTAACCTGTCTTGTTTTATGTATTTGTTGCAGGGTCTCACTACACATCTCAGACTCATGGTGATCCTCCTGCTTTCAGCCTCCCCAGCGCTGGGATTACAAGCATTTGTCACCACATCCAGACTCAGTGCACCTGGGGGGTGGGGCTAGTGCAGCATGTGATGCTAGGGATGGAACCTCAGTCTGTGCACTTGCCTAAGCAGCTGCTTAGTCTGCTGAGCTGTCTTGCCAACCCTTCTAACCCTTTCTATAGTAAGTTTTATTGTACACATTTGAGGTCTAGAGCCTGATGCTGTAAAATATACAGAGATAAGACACTGGCTGCTATGAAGAGATCCGTTGAATTAGAGAGTTACCCTTTTATATGAAAAGGGCAGCTCAAATGTTCTCAGTTAACAGAAATCCCTAACACATTAGTAAAATGTTACCTTCCTACCTCTTTTGATGTTAAAAATATGGAGTTTATCATAGAGGGGTGTGACTCTGCAAAGAAAATAGGAAAATTGTTTTTCTCTGCTCTGTTAATTTTAACACATTAGTTTTGTGTGTATTAGGAATATTATGCTACCCTTAATTAAATGAATTAGAAAGATTTGTTCTATTAGTGTTTATGAACAGGATATCATGTCTGCATCTTGTGCAATGAATAACCACCAAGACAATAATATGCAATGTATTTATTATTGAAACTGTCCTACTAATCAGTTTTGAAACTGTCTTATTATTTGTTTCTCAATAAAATTATTTTTAAAAAAAGATAAATGAAGGACCATTTTGAAGTGAAAAAATATATATCTATATATATTTTTATAATTATATATATAAATTATATATATATATAATTTTTATACAAAATTGCATAAATATACAGCTACTTTCTCTTAGTTCAGTGAGAAGAAAGATTTGTACCAATAGTGTTTAGACAGGATATCATATCTGCATCTTTTACTATGAATAACTACTGTGAAGACAACAATATGCAATGTACTAATTATTGTAACTGTCCTACTAACCTTTTTTGAAACTGTCTCAATGCTCTTTCTTTCTCAAAAAATTAAATTAATAAAAAACTTGCGCGTGAAAGAAAGGAATATTATGTTAGATAATACTTAGCTGTGGAACATGGTAGATTTTTAAAAATAGTTTTTGGAAATACTGGTCTTTGGCAAGTATTAGAGAAATACCTAGCTACCTGATTTTGTTTTTCTCTTAGTCCTTCCTGCTGTAACTTTCACCGAATTTAGCACCTCAGACTCTACAGAGGGAGTGGGAAAAGGCCTTAGGGCTTACATCCTAATATGACTCTAAATTCAAATCAGTCACCATACAAAGTTGTTAGATTTATGCAATAGCTCACACGAAGTCACTAAAAATATATAGCTCTATAGTCTGAGTTCAAGAAAAACGTTCAAGATATCCTGTTTAGGGGCAGCTTTCAAGATATATTGTTAGGGAGCTGGGGAAATGTCTCAGTAGAATAAGTGTTTCCTTAAAAAAAAAAAAAAAAAAAAAAAGCTAACCTGTAGAAATACAGGTTCTGCAGAGTTCTGCAAGCTTTCCACTTGGATTTTATCTCTGTGAACACACACATACAGACATTTTCTGGAAAGAACATATGAAACAGTTTGAAGTCACTAACTAGAGAGGGATGGGATAAGGGATGTAAGATCTAAAGAGAAAAGAGACTAGTCCTTTTTTATTTATGTCTGTATATCTTCAGTTTTCTGCCTTGTGCTTAAAAACAGCTGCTGTTAAAGTAATTTAATCTTTAAAAAAAAAAGCTACTTTACTTCACAGATTAGAAGGAAACACGAGAGCAAAGCCCAAAGCAAGCAGAGGACAACACGGGCTATTCTGGACATCTGCCTGGGAGAGAGAGCAGAATTTTAACCTACTCTGTAACACCACCAAGTAGTCACATGGCCTCTCCTAAGTTTCAGGCAATTGGAAAATAATAGTCTTTTCTTATTGTAGAAAAAGAGAAAAACAGAAATAGAAGGACCATGAAGCCTTTGCAAAGTAGGATAGGGCTCTATGGCTTCCCTGGAATCTCCGAGAAAATAGGTGGATGAAAATTGAGTTATATTTCACTCTTTTTATAATGATGAAAATTTATCTAAGAAAACATAGGCAACCTATTGTTTTAATCCTATTCCTCACTTTTCTATTTTTCTCTTGTCTTTTCTAAGCTTTATTGGTGGACAACCTTTTAACTGGCTAGAAAATATAAGTTTTTCCTTCTATTTTTTTTAAAATAAACTTATTTACCAACATACTCAAGTAAATTGGGGAGGAAAAAGTGCACTTACACTTTGCATAAGTTATAAAACCATGGAGAGTAACTGAATAGGTATTATAATTGTGAATACATATAATTTTTGGCATGGAGCTTCCACTTCTAGAAATTTATCCTAGAGATATACTAGCTCAGATAGTAAGAGCTCACCTTTGAATATTGTTTACCACACATCAGAAGACAAAGGTGCAGAGAAATATTCACCTCCCCACAAACTCATGGTGTAGGGAGTTGGTCTCAACCCAAAACATTCTTCTCTGGAAGCTTTAGCCTTATACATGATGCTATGCTATCTATCTGATGCACACAGACTATTAAAGAGAATGATTGAAACCCTCATTGCATACCAATCGAGAATTGGCTAAATAAGTTGGTAATTGCTATGGTTTGTGTCTAGTTGTCCTCCCCACTCCCCAAAGCCTCGAGCAGTTTTGAGGTGGACTTCTAGACTTCGTGATTTACTCATGATCCAGTGCTGGGATTATGGGCGTGCCCGCTGCACCAGGCCTGTGGCAGGCAGTGTGAGTGCAACACAGGGAAGCCAGACTTCTCTGTTGCCATTGTTGCTGCTGTTCCTCCCATTTGCCCTCGCTGTTTTGCTGTTTTCTGCCGCCATGAGCTGCTACCTTTGCCATGTGCCAGTCTACCCTGCAGCTAACTGAATATGTACTGAAACTTCTATAAACTGTGTGCCAAATAAACCTTTCCTTCCTTAATTTTGAGTGCTGGGTATTTTGTCCCAGCAATGAGAAAAAAGTAACCAAGACAGTAATATCTAACCATCCAACAGAACACTACAGAAAGCTCCAAAAAAATTGGAGCAGTTTTGTACACATTCACGTAGAAAGGTCTCCAAGATGTACTGCTTAGCAAAATGATTGGTATACAAAGCAATTTGCACAGTATACTACTGTCAGTAGGTAAGTGATTTTGAAATGACTCTCATGGAAAAAACACACAAGGAAAAGGTAGCATTCATTAAAAATTTCCCCTTAACAATTAAAAATATAGTGTAAAGCTTTCTGGGTACCATTTTGTACAATTAGAATCTTAAACAGATGCTAACAATTCACTTTTGAAACGGCAATAGTTTTTCATATCCATGCAAAATATATAAACATGATTTAAATGATTTTTTTAAGTTTGCATTACTTTTAATCTTTTCCATCCCATAAACTTTCTTTGCTTTACCCAGCAGAGTTGATGAGTTGATATTTCTTATTTTCTCCTTTCTCCCATGCTATAAACTAGCAATTCACAGCTCTCAAAAATACCAACTGGCAGGATATACTATTATCTCATCATATTGCACAAGACTGACTTATTGCCTTGGCATACAGTATTTCTCTCCCCCTGTCCCCAGGCCCTTTTTCTTATCTACAGCACTTCCTATCTCAGGGCAAAATCCTTGCTGGCTCCTTGCAGAACTCTCAGTTCTAGTTGCTGGGATTTCCCTGAGCCTGATTCATATTCTACTTACTTCAAAAACCTTCTTCCTGTGGGTTCTTTGCCAGCACGAGTGCAAGGTTTTCTCTGGAGTTAATAGGATATGAATCAGAACTGGGTAAAAACCCCTGGATTAAAGTAAGCTTTTTATTTACACATCTTTGAGTATGTTATGTTTTCAAGCTACACAAGGTAGGAAAACAATTATTCACATTTTCAGGAATGAAGCTCAGTGTTAGTGGGGATAGAGCAACTAGAAGGTCAGCACAAGAGACAGAAGTGGGGAGTCTTGCAGGACTGGCCACTTAACAGAACCGCAGAGCCGCCTTGCTCCCATTCAGCAAGGGCCCCACATCTGAACTTTCTCAACATGCAAAATTCCTCTGGTCAGATCTGCTTATCTGAGTACATAAGAATCATCTCATGTTTGTTTTAAGGTAGAGTAGTTAGTTTGGATTTGAGAAGGTTGGGGGTGAGCAAAGTAGAAAAAGGTTTTTCTTCTTTCTTTTTCTGACATCAAATCTCCTGCCTGCCTTTCAGTTTGCTTCAGGAAAAAAAAGTCACGATAGTAAATAAAACTAAAATATATACAGCCTTGGAACAGAAAGAATTGCTGTGGACCAGAGAACTCCAAGAATTGTTAAAAGAAAAAAAAGTGATACCCTGAAAAAGTATTCTTAATACTTTTGAAATCTTTAGAGCAACTTTAAGGTTTGTAAATACATAGAACAAATATTTTGAGAAGAAAATAAAAATTGACTCAATACATTTTTGTTTCACTTTCAAAATGTAAAGAACCAAACAATAAATATTGCAAGTTAAAAACAATAGCCATCTGCATTTGACTAAGGCATTTCTTTCCCGATTTTCCATTAAAGCAATATTTTATTGACTTTCCTCACCAGGTGAGAGATTCTAGTGCCTCACGCCTTTTAGCTTTTTCGTGCTCTGAAAGAACAAATCAAAAATTTAAGTACTTTCGTAGGCAGGGTTTTTTGAAATGCAGATGTTGAGTCAGTGGTCCTAGTGGCAAAGAGGGATTCGATTTTGCATTGTCAACAAGTACTCCTGTGATTCTGATTCACAAACCATTCTTTAAGTAGGAAGGCTCTAAAATAACAGTAATTGGGCCACAGCAACAGTATCATTTGGTCAAGTGTGCAAACATGAATAAGAATGTAGGAGACAACACAGCCAGGTAGACAGCTAGACAGTGAAAAGCTGTGTGCAACACCGTCCACAAATGGAGAATAGCATTTTGAATGTCTAAGATTTAAAATTTGGTACAATTTATTCAAGACATCAGCAGCATCACCCCTCAGTCTTCTTAAATTTACTAATTTACCTTAACAATGTCAAACTTCCTTTCCATTAAAGCTAAGGATAATAATAGTACAGGAGGTTGAACTTTATGATGCTGACGTTTTTATAAGTTGAAAATGATTTATGATGAGTGGGGCTGGCCAAATACCTCAGCGGATTACAGCCCCTGCAAGCAGGCACGGGGGCCAGGGGTTTGATCCCCCAGCCTGCAGTGACAGTCCCACTATCAGGGCACTTTGAGACAGCAATTGAGACTGGGCCTGGTGGCACGCTCTTGTAATCCCAGCTCTTGGAAGACTGTAAACAGGCGGATTAATAGGAGTCCTATCTAGTAACAAGACCCTGAACACCCTGTAGACCCTTCCCTAAAGTACAAAAGAAAAAAAAAACTACAAAGGGCAATTTCCTATAAATTCATGTAACAGTACCATTCCTGGGGCTGTTGTGTTCATCAAAACCTATAGCTGTGCAATAAATATAACACTGTAGCAGGCACAAATTAAGAGCACAAGTTCTTATATGAGTTATTTTACTTTAAATGATTTTCAATTGCATATAGGTACTTTAAAGAATGAGGGTAGGAAGTAAGTGGATATTCTCTGATAGGTTATGGCCCTAGTATGAATGGCTAAATTATTATGGTGGGCATCTAATATAGTGGAAGCCCTTAAAACAAACAGCTTATCTTTCCAGAGACCACCTCCCCACTCCTCCAACTCAGCCCAGGGTGCAGTTTCCTTTTACCTTTCCTACCATCTCAGGGAAGGCCCCAATCAACTCCTCAGGTATATCTAAACATCCCCTTCAAGCCCCACCCCTGGCAAAAGGCCTCAAAAGCCTCAGCCTCCCTTTGTTCCATTCCAGAGAATTCCTTATCTTCTCAAATTCTCTCCAGTGTCCTCCAAGATAATGAAGTTCCTTTCCCTTTATAATAAAGCCCCTTTCGCTTTTTCCTTCTGCCTGTTTCTCTGCTGTGACACTGTCAAAACCTATCATTCTTGTCTTCTCACTTGGGAGACCTCCTATAGTGTCCACATGATTTATCTGTCTTGTTCCTTCTCCTCTTCCTCCTTCTCCTTTCTTCTTTGTATTTTCCAGACGAACACTGCAGCAGCACTTCCCAGGCCTAGAGCCAAACTGCTGGAATTCCAATCCATCCTGTATGAAAGTATGATTATAGGTTACTAAACTTCCTTGTACCTGTTTTCCCATCTGCAAAATGAGGAGATAATGCTTTCCACTTCGTGTAATTATCATAATACTAAGTGAGCTAATATGTAAAAAGATCACAGCACATACTGAAAATTAACTGGTATATAACAAATGTTATATGAAATATAGATAGATAAATGCTTTTTCTCTATTTGACTACAGTATTCTTGTCAAAATAACCCGTTAATAGTTAGTAAATTCCAGTAAGAAAATTTTGCTCACCAGTAAAACTACTAGTTAATTATAAAATCAACATAATAAATGATTGCTATGGTTTGTGTATAGGTGTCCCCACAAAGCCTCATGCAGTCATGTGGCGGCTTCTGGAGTTTGTGATTGATTACTGCGGGTGTGGGGTAGAGAAGCCAGCTGCTTGAGCTGCTGCTACCCCTCTTTTTGTGCTCTTGCTCTTTGCCTCCACCATGAAAGGTTGTTCTCTGCCTTGTGCTCCTCTGCCTTGGAGCCAGCTGAATATGGACTGAAACCTCCAGTAACTGTGAGCTAAATAAACCTTTCCTTCCTTCATTTTTGAGTGTTGGGTATTTGTCCCAGCAATGAGAGAAAAGTAACTGAGACAATGATTAATTTTATTCCCTTTTCTCTGGTCCATTTTTGAAATGGTGAAGGAACAAAGAAACTGAAGCCTATTAGAACCCTCGGAGATAGCCTAGTTAAGTTTCTTCATTGTACAGTGATGAAATGTGATTCCAAACAAATAAAGTCTCTTCAGTATACACACAGTATGGGGAGGACACCCAAGAAAAACCCTGGAGATTTTCTCCCATCTTTCTCCATCATACTCAAGTTTCATTCCCAGGAAACCTCCAACCAGGTATGTCAAGTAGCATAAAGTTCCTACGTTCAATTTTATACTTTTCCTTCTACTTCTTAGCACTCTCTATCCGCACATCAAGTTAAACCAGCTGCAGCCTGTAAGATACACATCCTAGCAGTGTACTTCGATGGCCCATTCAGGTTGTGCTCAGGAGCCTAAAGGAGTTCTGAGAAGCCAAGACCACTTTTAATGAATGCACGAAGGTTCAGAGGTGGTCTAGCTGGGACCACCACCTAAACTGCAAGAGACAGTCCAGTGCTCGCACAAGCATCATCTGAGACACAGGCTAGGAGCTTTATCTTTACTTCATGCAACAGAACATGACAGAATGCACATTTTACAGGAAGCGAGAGTTAGGGCTCAGGAGGAAAAGTCATGAAGTGCTGATCTCCCCTGGTTATCGGGAAGTGACTGAGATCTAGGTGACAGCATCTGTGATAAAAGTCGGGAAGACTTGAAAGAACCACATAAGGCTACAACTCATGATTCTCTGAATAAAACATACCTCACAAAAATATTTTTTCAATGTTTCCTTTTTATCAGTACCTGCTCGCAATGCCTAATGGTTGCGTTCATTGCGGGGAGCATACCCACATAACACATCTCAATTATTTTTTTCATTCCCCTCTTTCCTTCCTTTCCCCTTTCCCTCCCTTTCTGAGTCCCCTTCTCTTTTGCAAAAGATCTACCTCCTTATTTCCTACTGTCTAGCTTTACTATTTCTCTTTATTTATATTTTGGGATTCTCATATAAGAAAAACTAAGCAATATTTAAACTTGTGTTTCTATTTCATTTAACATTACAGCCTCAAGCTGCATCTATTTTCCTGCACACTTCAAGTTTATTGTTCTTTATGACAGAGTAGTACTCCATTGTGTAGAAGCACTACATCTTCTTTATCTATTCATCTGTTGATGGAAATACAGGCTGATGCCAAGATTTGGCTATTGAGCATTGTGCTGCTATAAACATAGATATACAGGCATCACTGTGGTATGATGCCTTTAACTCTTACAGAAAGATACTCAGAAAAGGAATAGCTGGGTTCCATACAATATTATCAAAAATATATTAGTTTTACAGCTACAATCTATCCTATACCTATACTGTTTTTTTTTTTTTTTTTTTTTTTTTTTTTTTTTTTTTTTTTTTTTTTTTTTTTTTTTTTTTTTTTTTTTTTTTTTTTTTTTTTTTGTAAACTATCATTGTTTTAACTAGGGTAGACAAAGATGGAGAATCATTTTCCAGGCATAATTCTATTGATATCAGACAAGTAAAGACAGGATGTGGAGGACAATTAGCAGTCCCTGCTACATTGGCAAATAGGACTTCATTAACTAATATCTCAGTGAATCATGCTAAGAATTTAAAAAATAGCAACAGTTCAGGGGCAAGTGAGAGCCAGTCAGGCACTGGGCAAGTCTGTAGCTCACTGAGGAAAATAAACATGGGCAAAGGTGATCCTAAGAAGCCAAGAGCAAGTTGTCATCATATGCATTCTCTGTGCAGCCTTGCCGAGAGGAGCTCAAGGAGAAGCACCCGGATGCTCCGTTAACTTCTCAGAGTCTTCTAAGAAGTGCTCAGGGAGGTGGAAGATTGTGTCTGCTAAAGAAAAGGAAAATTTGAAGATCTGACAAAAGCGGACAAGGCTCGTTATGAAGGAGAAATGAAACCTTATATTGCTCCTAAAGGAGAAACAAAAAGTTCAAGGATCTCAATGCACCCAAGAGGCCTCCTTCAGTCTTCTTCTGATTCTGTTCTGAGTATCCTTCCAAAAACAAACAACATCCTGGCCTCGCCATTGGTGATGTCCCAAAGAAACTTGAAGAACTGTGGAATAACACTGCAGCAGATGCCAAGCAGCCACACGAGAAGGCTGCGAAGCTGAAGGACAAGTACGAAAAGGTCATCGCTGCGTAACAGGCTAAAGGAAAACCTGACGCAGCAAAAAAGGGAGTCGTCAAGGCTGAAAAAAAGCAAGAAAAAGAAGGAGGAGGAGGAAGAGGAGGAGAAGATGAGGAGGAAGAAGATGATGAAGAAAAGGATGATGATGAATAAGTTGGTTCTAATGCAGCTTTTTTTCTTGTGTATAAAGCATTTAACCCTCCCTGTACACAACTCACTCCTTTTGAAGAAAAATTATTGAAATGTGAGGTTGTGTAAGAGTTTTTTTTAAGTTTTTTTTGTGTTTGTTTGTTTTTTGTTTTTGTTTTGTATAGTTAACACACCACTGAATGTGTCTGTAGACAGCCCTGTCCTGGCGATATTTTCAATAGCCACCTTGCCTGGTACATTATGGGAGTTGTAAATTGGCATGGAAATTTAATGCGGGTTCTAATTGGTGCACAGCACAAATTAGTTATATATGGAGATGGTAGGTTTTCATCTTCACTTGTCTCCGATACAGCTTATACAAAAAAATTGTTGTTCTATTAAGTGGATACTACTATGTAATTACAAAAAAAAGTTTCAGCTGTTTTGTTGATGTTCTGAAGGCTTCTGAGTAAATATAATTTTTAATTTAAAATATGAATTTAAAAATCATAAGAAAAATAAGTATCTTTTTAGATTGCGATCATCTAAGTCTTTGTAAACTGCTTTATTTCAGATTTCAATATGATGACCTTGCAATTAGTCAAAGTAATTTCTCTAATCCTGACACTTCATAATCAAAAATATTCTAATAAATAATTCAAAACCACATCGTTCTTCATTTTTTACATCCCATGATATTGATTTGTAACACTGTTAGCCCTTTATTTGTAACATTGTGCTAACCCTTTATTCAAGGTTGCTATCCCCAGCATACGTCTAATGACTATGAGCTTCTTAATGATCTTCTAATATCAGTCAACCTTAGCACAATGTAAAACTTAGAAGGAACTTCTTAATAACTACTTACTAACTTGAAGCAAGTGCATCTGATCCACAATCTGTCCAACATGAATAAAGTAAAACAGATGTTAGCATTCCAGGCAATATAAAGTTTATCACTTCTGATTAACATTGTGCATTTCCAAGGCCAGGAGATGGCTCAGTTGAATAAGCACTTCCTTGGCAAGTGCAACAGCTTGAGTCTAATCCCCATTTTCACCCCAAAAAATAAAATAAAATTGTGCATTTCTAACTTATAAAATAGGCTTAGATATAAAATGAAGAGTTGCTTCAGGAATATAGAAAAACCAAAATAGAAATGGTATCATAAGTAAAGAAGAAAGCAGATGTAAAACAGGATTAGTAAAAACCAGATAGCACACCAAATGGTTCAGCACAATGTGAGATTTGTGTAATGCAAAATTAATGTTGGCCCAAAAAAGTCCATAAATTAATGCAATTGCAAGCAGACAAAACATATTTCAAGAAAGGAACAGTAGATTCAGGGAAGTCATTAATTGTAGGAGTTGCTTGCTATAACTACTCACTATTTATCCATGTCTTTCCATCAAGAGGTAGTCCTTGGAATCCTGTGAGTGGGAGAGGGGGGAGAGGGAGGGAGGAAGAAGAGAAGGAGGGAGGAAGGCAGGAAGGGAGAGAGGGAGGAGAAAGGAAAGGAGGGAGAGAGAGAGAGATAAAAGGGCAAAGGCATATGAATTAGGTCAATTTAAGCCATGGTGACAAATAAACCAAACTAATCTTTGTCCAGACCTGCCAGACCTGCCTTAGTATTGTCTCCATAACACAGAAGTAGTATTTGCAGTAAAAAGAAAGTGCCAACCAACACTCAAGATGAAGTAAAGTGGAGCCAAGTTAAGGCAGGGAAAAATGTGAACAAAACAAGCAACAGTACCTTAACAATCTATGTTAAGGTGGAAAACAAACCGAATGGATGAAAGTCTTCATAATCAGAAAACAAAGTGCAGCGGGCGACACAACTCAGCAGTCTGAGTGCCGCCTGGCAAGCTCAAGGACCTGCGCTCTATCCCTGAGCCCTGGGCGGAACCTGGGACGTACTGTGGCTCTCAAGCAAGAGCCTGTACTAAATAAATAAATAAATAAATAAATAAATAAAATTTTAAAAATAATTTAAAAGACAATAAAGCAGCAATGAGGTCAAATTTGTGATTCCAAATATGGTAGGTGAACAAGCAAAACGCAATGACCTAGGAAATGTAGCGGATAATTAAAGTAACAGTTCTTCTAGCAGCTGTAAGGAAAAGCTATTTCTACTTTCTCCAGTCAGGATGCCTAGAGACACGGAAAGTTGCCTAGATTCTAATTTTAGTTTTATCGCTGACCATGTGTGGTCTACAGTAAGTAATTTAACCTTTAATGTGTATAGAGAATATTGATTCATTTGTTTTAAACAGAGAGAAGATGAGGCTGGCGGCGGGAGAGCTCAGCAGTCTGAAGGGCCTTCTTAGGCAAGCTTAGGCAGTTGCGGTGGCTGACAGCAGGTCACGTGCCACACCACTCCCACCTTTAGGGCAGGCTGAGCCAGCAACAGCAACAACAAAAAGAAACGGAGAGAAGAAAAATACGTTCACTTGGGGCAAAATTTGATCTTGTACAAGATTCCGTGGATATCCTAAGTGTGTAGTTCTCAGTTTATCTCCGTGGCACATCTTTAGCAAGAAGCTGAATTAGAAGATGCTGACGTGTTCATGTAGTCAAATTATATTATCTACATATGACAAGTTTTTCTCCAAACTTTTGCACAGTATGAGTGACAGTGTAAACTGCACACCGTGAACAGTCCGTAAATCCTCTCTGACTTTCACTGTAACATGTAAAGCGCATCCTGCTCCGAGGACTGCACGGTGACCAAGGGACAATTCTCTCAGTGAGCCTGGAAGGCCATGACTATTGCTATTATTCCTACTTTTCACATAAATTATTATTATCCTCATTTCCATCAGAACACTGAGGCTAAAAATACTTTAAGTTACTGTAGTGGACTAAAATCATACAGCCAGTAAAACTGGCAGAGCTAGGCTTAGAATGTAAGTTTGCATTCACTCCAAAACCTGTTCTGTTGACATGTAGCTGGCCCTCCTGGAGCCACATCTGACTGCGCAGCAGTGCACGGAAGCAGGGACACAACCAGTCAGGACAAGGACCACCTGAAAGAGAAACAGGAGCTGTCACCAATGCCCACAGAGGGTCAGCATTCATACGTCACCAAGAAAACGCTTGTAGTTGGTGGCTTATCAGGTAAAGTACTCATAAAGATTAGTGCTCAACTGCCAATTATCTTAAAGGAAAAATAACCAAATTTTAAAACAAAATAATAGGACAGTAACAAAAATGAATGCCTTGTATATTGTTATCCTCAAAGCTGTTACTCCCAGTGCATGATAGAGGCATGAACGATTTTCGGAACTGAATTAGCACAGAACTTTCTGTTCAATGAACTAAGAGAAACTAGTAGTATAACTGTCTTAACTATCTTGTATGTTTTCTCCCTTTCCCTTCCTCCCTTTCTCCTTTATCCCATCCCAGCTTCTCTTTCCTTTTGGACATTTCCTTCCCATTTCACAATATCTATTGTACATTTTGGATCTTTCAGCTTCTGATACCAGGAAGACAATATGATGCTTATACATGTGAGTCTGATTTATTTCATATGACTATGCTCTCAGGTTGCATCCACTTACCTACAAAAGTTTCAAGTTTTCTTTGTTTATGGCTGAGTAGTTCTCCATTGTCCAAAAAAGGAAAAACACATCTTTTTTATCCATTCCTCAGTTGATGAACATTTGAGTTGCTTCTAACATTTAGCTATTACAAATTGTGTTGCTATAAACGTGAGTGCATATTGGTTTCATTCTATCTTCCAAGAGAAGAAAAATTATTATTAAACATGTCACAGAACAAATATTGATATAAAAGGCAAGATTTTTTGATCAATCAAAAGTGTTGTTGCAAATACTCAAATCATGTTAAGGCACATTCCACAGAGTTTAATGTGAAATAACTACATTGCACAAATAACTATATTCCAGATATTTTCATAAAGCAGGGGAAAAGAAAGATTGAACTTCTACGCAGAAACACGGAAGACATCAAAACAATTCTACATAGAAGAGCAAGTACTCCCATCAGTAGCAATCCAAAATTAAACATTTTAACCAGGTTTTCCCAGACTTTTTGGGAGATACCTTGAGTAGTTAACTATTGTGTCTGGCCTACAAATACCTCACATATAATAGACTCCTGGGGACACTGCAGGGCACCTTGCTTCCCCTATACTGTGCTGAAATAACCTGCCAGGTGATGCCCCTCTCTGTGTCACATCTGTTTCCTGTTATACTTCTTTTTGGATAGGGACAGAAATGTACACCACTGTTCCAGCTAATGATAGTATCATGCAATTAGTGTTGCCAGCAAAACATTCTTAGACACAAAGAACTGTTCTTTCAGCTCTGTCTGATCATCTGCATTTTGTCATGGTCCAACCAAAATTCTTTCTCTATACATGAAGCCAATGTGATCAAAAATCACATTCGTTATGCAGATTGACATTTTGTTTATTTGGCATTTACTGTGAATAAAGCAAGTCACTTGGGAATGGCCACAAAGCGTAGGCACTAAGGTGAATCATAGGTAATTTCTACATTCACATTCCACTTGTCTGCTGCCTGAGGTCTTAATCCCAAGAGCTCCCTTAGAAAGAGCCAACCTGTCACAGCACTTTATGTGTTCTCTCTTAAAATGCAAATGAAGACTGTTTCCATAGAAGGTGCTCTATGTCTTGTTTAAAATATTCCAAATCAAGCTTTTAGAAATGAAAACAGGAATATCTCCAATTAAAGTTATTCTGTAAGATATTAAGAATATGTTAGATTCTACAGGAGAAAAATTAATGCATTTTATGATGTAACAATAGAAGCAACCCAAAAGAATGAAACAAGAATATTTTTTAGAAATGAGCTTTGGATAATCTAAAGTATCCCAACAGGGCTGGCGAGATAGCTCAGTGGACTAAGCACCTGCGGAGGCAAGCTCAGGGACCAGGGCTCGATCCCCGGCACCACGTGCCACTCGTGCCCTGCCCCTGGGGTGCACTGGGCCAGCCAGCAAGTCCAAGCGACACAAGGATCACTACAAATCTGAGCTGCGTAGTGACACCCTGTGCCAAATGCATAAAAAAGTTAAAAATAAAGTAGTCAAGCATACATGTAATTGACATTTCCGAAGAAGAAAAATTGAAGAAATAAAGGTTAAACATGTCCCAAATCCAATGAAAGCTAAAGACCCACAAATTTAATCTTTACCACAAAAAACAAAACAAAACAAAAAAAAAAAAAAAAACAAACTAAGGTATATCACAGTAAAATTGTCTAGGGGAAAAATAAATTTGTGAAGTGATGAACAGAAAAATCTTAAATTTAGCTGGTATAAAGGACTGTTTCTTCCCCAGAGTCTGGATTATTTTAACATGATTATTTTATTTAACATGAACAAGAAAATTCACCTTTTCTTCATCCATTCATCTTGAATGTGTTGCACAATTAGGCTATTTCTGCCACTTAGCTGTTGTAAATCTATAAAGTATGTTTTATATGGTGGTTTGGATAAGCCTCTCCTAAAGGCCCACAGAACAAAGGCCTAGTCACTGGTCCGTGGCACTATGGAAGAGATGGGACCTTTAGAAGTAGAGCCTAATAAGGAATAAGCAAGGTCACTAGGGGTGTCCCCTTGAAAATATTGGGACCCCAAGTCCTTCGGCTCTCTGCTTCCCAGCTGCTAGGAGGTATGCGGCTTCCTTCATCGCTTACTCGCACTGCAACGCTCTGTCTCTCCACACCTGAAACAACAGACCAGCTAAGAACAGACTGAAATGTCCAAAATTGTGAGGCTGAAAAGGCCTTTTGGGGCCAACCAAGTAGCTCAGTGAATTAAAGCACCTGCAAGCAGGCGCAATAGCGGGGGGTTTCGATCCCCAGGCCTGCTTTGCTGGCCCTACCCCCAAGGCACCCTGAGACAGCAATTAAGACTGGATGTGGTGGTACGCGCCTGTAATCGCAGTTCTTGGGAGGTTATAAGCAAGCAGATGACTACGAGTCCAATCTAGTAATGAGACCGTGAACACCCTGTAGACCCTTCCCTAAAATACAAAACAAAAAAGCCTTTTGTCTTTATAAGATGTCAATCTCCTGTATTTCATCAAAACAATACAAATCTGTCTGACCTCCTTTACATTTATTCTTATGTCACCACATCAGATTTCCTCTTGGAAACAGTGCAAGCCATTAGCCAGCAGAGCAAGATCTTTCAGGGCTGACATGAACCTTACAAATGTCTTTAAAAATTGAAGGGGAATAAAAGTCTTGCTCAGATGGACAAAGGCTAAAATAATTCATTGCCAATACACCAATATATTAAGAAAATACCAAAGAAAGCAAAAGAAAAATGATTATCATCTGGAATAACCACAAAAGAATGCAGGGTCTAAGAAATAGTGGATACAAAATTAAATATATAATTTTACCTTAAAAATCTATTTAAGATATAGTTGAGTATTGAAACAAAATGATAATGTACTGTGGGATTTTAAAATATGCAGAAATAAAATACATGACAGCAATCATACAAAACTGGGCAGGAGGAAGTAAAAGCACACTTTTATACTATACTTTTGCTATGCATTAATGGTATAGCATTCCTTGATTATGGGTTAGGTTAACCTAAATATATGTACTTGCTGTCAATTCTAAAATGATCACATTCAAAAAGAAGATCTGTGGTGAAAACTCAAATAAAGAAATAAAATGGAATCTTAAAATATTATTTAATTGAAAAGAAGGCAGACAAAAGGCATCAAAGGTAAAGAAGAAAAATTAAAAGTAAATAGTAGAGTGGTAGATTTAAACACAACCTTAACAATAACTTTCAATATAAATGGTCTAAATACTTCTACTGAAAAGCAGATTATCAGATTGTATTCTAAGAGCAAGTCCTATAAGAGACTAATTGTAAATAAACCACCTATATAGGTTAAAAGCTGAGCTATACAAAGTAGATTTTAGAGCAAGGGGTATTTTCAGGAGGAAAATTTAATACAAAACTATGATAAAATAGCTTTATCCTGCTGTAGATATATCTATAATGTCAATATATAACAAAGTACTTTTTCAGATCAATAGGAGAAAATGAATCCATCAAGAATTCATATTCAGGCCAGGGACATAGCTCAGTACAATAAGCACTTGCATGGCAAGTGCAAGGTCCTGAGTTCAATCCCTGGTACCAAAAAAAAAAAAAAAAAAGTAACCAAGAATTCATATTCAGATAACTATCATTTTTATAGCTACAATGTATTGAGTACCAATTATGTTATTCATACTATCTCTGCTTTTCACAACTATGCAAGGTATTTGCAGATCAAGGCACAGTCAGGATCAACTGGAATTGTGTCAAACACTCCCATGTCCCCATGCCCAATAACAATGGCAAGAAAAGTTAGGACCAGTCTATCATCACTTTAACCCTCCTTTACTTAAATGTAAACAATGACTTACACTTCTTCCTATACAGAATTTCATAAAGATCAAGGACTTAAGTATAAAAATTCAAACATTGACAATACAAAAAATGTTTTTGTAAACCCAGAAGTAAAAACATTTTACCTAGAGTACAAAACAAAACAAGAAAAAAAAAACTGCCTATCAGAAATCATAATAATAGTGAGACCCTGCACAAAAAGAACCTTAAAGAAATCATGATAGGCATCATCTAAGACAAATCACAAAACCATAGATATCATACGTGTTCATATGACCAAAGATGGGATACTGTTACTAATTCGTGATGCTCTCTTTCAAATTATAAGAAAATTACTAGCAATCTTTTAGAACATCCATATAATAAAGCATTTAAACGTAAGTTCACATAAAGAAATATAAATGACTGTTATGCTTACATAAACTAAATATGTTTACTAAAGCAACTGCAAAAACTACTCATCGCAAAGTAAGGTCATATTAAACAACACTGTAATATAGTTTTCCATGTATCAATTTTGCAAAAATCAGTTAGTTTGATAGTTTCCTTTGAGGAAACACAGACCATCATATGTGAATTGTCCAATACAATTTTATTGGTATGGTACGTCTTTAGGTAGAGAGAGATGATGGACAGATGACACTTATGCATATTGCAAATGAGCGTACTACTTATGCTAGGCATGTTACTTGTAAGACTTTATCTTACAGATAACTTATACACAGATAAGTGTACTCAATGCTAAAGTTATTCACTACTAAATAAATTTGACTTTTTATACAAATGAATACTGTGGAACAGTAAAAATTCTTTTTTTAATTATTTTTTGTTTTGTATTTTAACTTGAAGAGTGAAAAATAGAAGCAAAAACAAATAGAAAAAAATGACATAAACAGTGTAACATATCCAACACAGATCAGCAGTCCACAACAGAAGTGGGTTATCCACAGAAGTTGTCGACTTGAGCCATTCACAGTTCAATATGTCAATATGACTTTACTTTATATACCTCCATTTTTATACTTTTCTGCTGGATGGTTAAGACCAAGTTAAAGTAAGACCTATATAACAAAAAATGTAACTTTTGTATCAGATAAGGTCAGTCAGGTACCCTCAGGGTTTATCCTGTAACCCTGTACTGCACTTTATAGAACCCTGGTCAGTGTCAGCCATGCAGATGAGTCACAACCATTGCTTGACCAATTTGCTCTCTGTGGAAGCCTGAGAGAAACTTTTCTCTCCATGTTTTTATACAATGCAGTATTAATCAGCTGTAAAGAATGATAAACTTGAAGCCTTCATATTTAAGAGAATGCCACCTAAAGATATACTTATAAGCAAAATAAATTAGACCCGCATGTGCAAATATCATATAGTCCCTAGTATAACTCAAAAGAAGAACTGCAAATAGAAATGTATAACATGATTAAAAGGAAAGCAAGAACTTGAGGATTGGACAATGAGGAGAGGGCAAGGAGAAAAGCTGAGAAACATGACAGGGGCAAGACCATACATTTATACACACTAGATGGGTAAGATAATGATCCTGAGAAATATCAAGAGATTTTTGAAACTAGCAGTTAAGTGGTAGGATTCTCATCCCAACTAACTATATATGCTGATACCTGTGAATGAAGCAACTGCACTGAATTTAACAAAGTGTAATAGAAGGGTCACATTTCAAATGCCTGTCATTCTGGTCTTCTAAATATGTACTTCTTGTCATGACATACCAACTATTACTATACTGACTTTCAAATAAAAATTTTTAAGGGGCAATAAATGAAAAATAAGACAAAAATGTCACAAGACAGTCCTGCTGCAATGCTGTATATGGATTTCTAAATATCTATGTAAATATATGTAAGAATTAATTCCTATTTTTTTATTCTTTATGACATAATAAGGGACAATGTCTAAGACACAGATTTTGTAAAAGACTCAGACTCAGAGCAATGTTACTGTTTGTGTGAAAATAGTATACCAAAAGATACAAATAGATCTGGCTGGTATAAGTAAGTATGTATATAACTGTGAATAAATGACAGCATTCAGAGTTACATTGCTTTTACTGCATGTATGAAAATTACAAATACATGCATGGGAGCCACAAATGTCATATTCAGACAATAGCTACCTTTAGGAAGGATAGTAATAGCAAGAACAGAGAATGACACATAAAAGGCTTCAGCTGTGCTTGTAATCCTTTCTCAGGTTGCCTTTTCATTTAAGTTCAAACTTAGAAAATACTAGTGGGACTAGATCAAAAAGAAAACGTATCTTTTCACTAATTTTTATATTTATTCTTTCTCACAACATGTATACAAACAGATTTTACCCTTCTATTGTCAAATAAATATAACTGCTCTGCACTGAATGTTTCCACCCACCCCCTCCATTTTATGGTGAAGTGCTAATTCTCTCTCTCTCTCTCTCTCTCTCTATATATATATATATATATATATATATATATATATATATATATATATATATATATATATATATCTTGCTTTTTTTTGCTTTGAGTACTGGGGATTGAACTTAGGAACTTTACCAGGTAGGCACTTAAGCTGCTGAGCTATATTCCCCAGCTTGAAGCTCTAATTTTCAATTGGATTTAGAGGTAGGGCTTTGAGGATTTAATTAGATCCTGAGGGTGGTGTCTTCATGACAGGATCAGTACCCTCTGAGAACACCAGAGAGATGATCATGCCCTCCACCATATGAAGATACAGCAAAAATACAGCCAGCCCGAGGTCAGGACGTGAGCCTGCAGCAGGCACGCGTGGGCCGGTCAGTAGTGCCAGGCAGAACTCGCAGCCTTCAGCATGGGGAGAAACCAATGTGGCTTGTTTACGTTGGACACTGTTGGTGCAGCCTAATCAAAATAAGACCAACTCTTAGCCTCACCTTGTAACTGAAAACTCATGACTCATGAAAGCTGTTACTCCAACTCCTTTGCAAAAGGAGGCAAACATGCCTAAGGCTACTCATTACATAACTACTCCTTGTTTCTCAGGCGCTTTGGTGGATCAAACTTCCACTGAGACACCTAGTGGTAGACACTTTTCTCTGAAGATGGAGAACTATTTGCTCAACGTTGAGTACATTAGTTAATAAAATGCACAACTGATCATCTACCTAAATATTAAAGGGCATTTGTATATACCAACTCCTCTTCTAATCACTGCAGTGAGACACAAAACACAGCTTTGTGTGACCATAGTGGATCAAAGTCAAGATAAAAATATTGTCTTAACTATACATTTATAGTACTGACCTACATTTTAAATTGTTGCACTATGGTTCTTTGTAACATAAAAATCAATTATTTGTAAAGAAAAATATCATAAGACATCTGAATTTTTAAAATTTATTTCACTGCAAATGTATGGTTGCTCTATAAATAGTAAGTGGATTTGAGATACTGATAAAAGAAGTGTAAATAATGTGGTAGGCCCCAAGCAGAATACAGGAATAAATGTTAACAATACAAATTCAAGTGTCTTGGCCTGAAGTTATTAAGATAATTAAGAAACAGTTGCTGTCCATAAGAAATACTTTAAAGAAAAGTAACCAATATAAAGTTTCTGACTTTACAAAATAACAGATATGCATGAGAAAAGTAATATGACTCCTTGTTCCAGAGAAGTTTGGGGGTTTAGGGAAAAATTAATTATTATTTATTGAATTATATTTCAAAGAAATGATATTGGAGCATCTTTCTAATACAAATAGCATTTACACAATAAACTAATACATCTCTTCAAAAGAAAAAAGAGTAGCCTATATAATCTAGATAGAGAGTTATTATGGTTCTTTAGTAATTTTTTCAAAGTAACAAAGTATTTATTATACATCTTTCTAAATTATTTCTCATCTCTTCAAATGCATTTTTAGAACAACTATTCTGTAAATAATATTTGAACCCTTAAAACACCTAGTAGCACACCAGGAAAGACTTGGAAATTCAGGAGCATTAATATTTTCAAAAGGTATTAGATATGAATTAGGACTCTATGTTACAAATGTTGATATAAAATAGAAATCAGAACAAACTGGGGAAAAGTCACTAGAGTGTAGGATTAAAGGCATGGGGAATTTACAGGTTTGAATCCACATGCTATTGTTGACTTTTGGGGAGTGAAAAGCTAAATCCAATATAAGACTGAGCAGTATGATTCTCTGCACCTGAAGTCTGTAAGAGTTTTCTATAGAAGACCACATAGTAGTAAATATTGTAGGCTTTGTAGGCCAAAGGGTTTCCCTTACAAATGCTTGACTCTGTCAGGGTAGTTTGGAAACAACCATTTAAAAATATGGATGTATGTGTTCCAACAAGATTTATTGATACAGACAGGTGGACAGGAGTTAGTGTACAGTCCATGATTCTCTAAACCCTGGCTGCGATTTCCCAGCACCTTTTCTTGGTGATAGACAGAGGATAGGGCTTGGGCCAAACTTAGATTCCAATGTTCTTTGCTGTCCATTCTTCTTCTTCCAAACTTTCCACAGATCCCTCTTCCTTTTTTCTTTTTCCTTCCCCATACCGGGCTTCTCAAGTAGCACTTTCTGAGAACACCTGAGGATCTATGGAGAAAATGTACAAGTTAATAAGTAACACAAAAATTGTTATTAGAGTCATAGTATATTTCAAAATTATATTTGTATTAGGACCTGTTTGCAGCACCCTGTGATTATCCTCGTGGTAGGGAGTTGGTACATGCACGTAACACATCTTAGTTCTTTCTTTTTCATGCCCTTGCCCCCCTCCCCTTCCATCCCTTGGTTGCCCTCTAGAAGCATATTATACTTGACAAGAAATATATACTTTTATAGATAAATTATAAAGTCAGTTACAAAATAGCATCCAGTACATGTGGATTATTTGCAAATCCCAGCAAGCATTTTTTCCTAGGAAGAGATATCACCTGAAAAATAATTTAAAAGAAAGTGCATCTTATGTCATGTTTTTTGGATAAGAACAAGAAAACATTTTTCTGGGAGCCAGAAGACAGCTCAGTGGACTAAAGTGCCTGCATCGGCAGAACACAGTAGCCAGGATCTGATCCCCGGCACACCACGCCAGTCTCACTGCCAGCATGCACTTAGATGGCGATTGAGACTGGACATGGTGGCATGTACCTGTAATCCCAGTGCTTGGGAGGTTGAAAACAGGAGAATCACTACAAATTGGATCTATGTAATGAGACCCTACAGACCCTATACTAAATACATAGAAATAAGAAAAAGAAAACATTTTTCTAAAACTTAGAATTGAATTACATATCAAGAACTACTATTTCCTGGACAAGAGTCATAGAATCAGTGAGAAGGTACGTGGTAGATACGAAAAGTGAAGAAAGGAATATTAGCTGATGGCCTCATATGATAACATACTGGTGACTTTTGTAAGTGATCTTGCCAGTCAGGAGTCCCCAGAAAACAATTTATGCACACTACTTGGGTAATTTGAGTAGAGTTTAATAAGTTTGTGATCCACAGTACTTATCAAGAGGGAAATCAATAATGATTACATTATCTTTCATTGAAACTGTGCCACTTTAGAAGGCAAAAAGAAGTTTTATTAATAAGTTATTGCAAGCCACCGTATCTGTTCCAGCCAAACTCCAACTTTTAGAATAGTGCAGAACCTCTAGATAGTAATAGTGAGGAACTTACATCACTCGTAAGCCTAAAAGAACAACGGCAGGGAATAGTTACCAGAACCTGATATACGGCAAGATGAAAACATCAGTTAATGGAATCTGTGACCCTTAATGGAAAATAGCATTCAGTCTGTCATAAGCCAATAGCAAGGAGTGGGTGAACTGAAAATCTCAACTTACTTCTTGCCTTATCTCTCTCTCGCACTGGCAGAACCTAGCCAAAAGCTCATGGTCAAGACCTCCTGCTAATGCAGTCCTTATAGGTCAGTTTTCCAGGGTGCACATCAGGGCAGGGAAAAGCAGAGAGAATAGAATGGAAAACTGACAGTATCCATTATATCACTATCTTTGCAAAATATTAAAAATTATAACTATCTTCCACCTCTGGTCATTTCTGCAACTTTTATTTTGGAGCATCCTAAGTAAGTGCAACTCCTGCATTCTTTTTTAAAAAAGATTGATTGATTGATTGATTGATTGATTTCATACAATAGCCAGGATCCGATGCTACACAGTGAGGACTCATAGTGATCCTCCTGTCTCAGGCTCCCCAGTGCTGGAGGATACACCACCATGATGCCAGGTTTCAGTGGCTGGCACAGTGCTGGGCTGGCAAGGCATGAGGTACCAAATTAAACCTGGGTCCTTGCACTTGCAGGCAGGAACTTAAACCCCCAAGCTATCTCCCCAGCCTCCTACATTCTCCTTGATAAGCATTCTTCTAATTTACATACTAATATATTGTAGCAAAACAGTAAAGTAAGCAAGCTCTTCTTTTATTCCCTACTAGATGAAGGGAACACTATTTCTTTACAGAAGAACAAGTACAAGCACTGGGATTACATGTATGTAAGATTCTTTCACTCTCTAATGCAACATACTGCCAAATTTCTCACCCACAGATGGATTATTCAGATACCAGATGTGGAATAAAATAAAACAATAAAATACAATGAAAGGTATGTTTTTCACATTTGTCATAGAAAAATTCATTTCACTTTTAGTCCACCAACATCCCAAAGGATGTAGAAGGAAATATGAAATTTGTTCCATTAAATCAATAGCTTGAGTCACTAGAAAAGCTGTTTGAGCATCAATGCATGATGCATAGCACTGAAGAGATGGACACCTGCTACAGTCATCACAAACTATACACAGACGACTGCGTGTTATAGAGTTACTATACCAAAGCATGAGAAACCAGTGTAAAACATCAAAAAAGAAACAGCATTCAATTCTTTGAAGTGCCACTTTTCCTTTCTGCATGTACATATGAAAACCACAATGTATCATGTGTGTACATGCATCTCTTACATGGCATCCGGGAGGGTTTAGATAATGCAGCTTACTCCAGGCCCCAAAGGAGGAAGATGTTTCTTCTAGGGAAAATCCACTGTTACACCTCCTAAAAAACACTGTCAAGTTGTTGTCATTGTTTTTTCTCACTGCATAGGGGATCTCCTCACCACCAATAACCTGTCTGCTATCCTTTCTACTTTATAGTGTATTATTTTATGATTTGACAAGGTACAAAAAAATACATTTTTCCTGGAAATTTAGATCTATCTCTTCAAATTCAAATCAATTTTTGCATGAAAAGTAGACTATTTTAAATATTCAAAACTATTTAGAGAAATGGAAGAAGGAAGAAAATTTTAAATGAGGAAAGGAAAGAATAGGGGGGTAAAAAATGGAATAATAATGAACATAAGAAAAGTATTGAGTGGATTTTTCTAGTGAGAGCAGGAGGAAAGAGAATTGCATCATGAGCATTTCTGGTCCATCTGATGTGTGACAGTATTGCCTAAGCTTCCTGAGTAATCAGAGTGATACAAGTGATCTCACTTCCATTTCCTACCTTGTGGAAGCTACACCATCCTTAATTTAACCCAGGGTTTTCCAAACTATGCATGCAGATACTGCTCTCGCCTTCAGTATTTGAACACATAACAAGAATGTAAAGCAGGAAACTTCACCTTATCAGGAATGTACACAAAAACACCCTGTCTAGGTGTTAGCTACAAGGAAGCATAAGTGAATTAATTTCAAGAAGACATCCACAAAGAACTTGAGAAAGAAATCTTTACAGAGAAGTCTTTTCAATATTATTTCAAACTACTTACTTTCAGACAGTGATCTTCAGAGAAAATTACTGTGTTTCTACATGCTTCAGTCCAATTGAGTATTTATTGAGTATCTACTACAGGTAGCACGGAAGATTGGGCCCCGTTGTTATGATGAACAAAAGCGTAAGAAATATGAGCCTCCCCCTAATGAATTTAAATAGTGTAGAGCCTTTGTTGTGATTGTTGGAAAGATCACAATTCATTTTATAGCTTAATTTTCTTAATTCTCCAGTTCTTTATGACACTTTTTATGCTATTCCCTGCACTTCACTCTTAGCTATACATTGATAATATTTTTGTCTTCACTTGATTGATTTTTTTAAGCTTTGGGCACTAATGTATTCATTCAAATGCTTTTGAAAAACAAAGGTAAGTCAGTACTGAACAAAACTATTACATTTACTGCTTTTTAAAAATTCACAGTCTACTAAAAATATAAGATCAGAAAATATTATTAAAATATAATAGGGATTTTATAAAAGGAAATAGGATAGGGATTTCCTAAAGGGAAACCAAAGCCAAATATACTCTCAAGTATAATGGGGTCACATTTAGAGAAGAGGCTACCTTTGGGGAAAATGTCACAGGAGAACAGCACTGAATAGGGTGAACAGCACCTGAGGGTGTGAGGTTGAGAAGAAGAAAGCTCAGGACACACTACAGCATAGTGCCTTTGTGTGCCATTTGACAGCAGCCTAGTAAAATGAAGGAGATAATGATGGAAAATGCAGCTTGAAGTCAGCAGGAAAGAACAGTGCCTGAAAATCTTAAAGCAGAGGCCAGGGAGACAGTTCAGTAGAATAAGTGGTTCCCTGGCAAGTGCAGGGTCCTGAGTTCAATCCCTGGTTTCACAAAAACAAACAAACAAAACAATCTTAAAGCAATTCTGAGTTTACCAAAAGTTTTTGAGCACAAAAGCAATACTATTGATTTGATCTAAGAGGTCATATAATGACAAAGAAGGAACAAATGTTTTACAATGTGTTCAAAAGGCAAAAAGTGCCTTCCAGGGTCCAAGACTAAAGCACCTAAATGGCTCATTTCTACAGACCTATATGTATCACAGACCCAGTGTTTTAAAGGAGAAACAAGGGCAGGGGACAGCCTAGTTATACTTGTAGAAGAGCACCATCAAAACTCAGATTAGGCTTCTCTGTACCATCCCTTTCACTGTTAGCAATCAAGAGCTGTAGCTGCCTCAAGGTTCTAGTGGGGAGGAAAATTCTCTGGCCCTGAGTCAGGCAACCACAGGGGAAGACAAATGAAGTGGTGGTAAGAGAACCATCATGATGCCCTTTCCTTTGTTTCCTAGAAGTATCCTAGCTCAGAGGGGGGAAAATTACAAAAACACAAAACTTGTTCTCTCATTCCCATCTGCCTAACCAATGTCCAGCTGCAAAGGAAAATGTCATTTATAAATCAGGCTTTGGCATCAACCCACAAAACTCTGAGAAGTTGTTGACAAGGGGATAAAGACAGAATGCTGCATTTAGAAGAATACTACCATTACTAAAGTTGACAATTTTCAGGGTTCCAGAAAACCCTATCTGTGAAGTCAACAGTGAGTCAGAGGCTTTACATCACTCCTGCTACAACCTCCAGCCCTAACATCAGAAAACTATGTCATTTGGTACAGCTGCTGGGGACCTTCTGAGAAAATGAAAGTCTGCCTCAGACTCCGTCCCACCAGAGCCTGAGCTTTCCCCGCATCTTGTGCTCCTCCCTGATCTTCTACCACGCTCCCAGTGGCCTGTGACATTTGCAGTGACTCTCACATGGAGTGCCCAACCTCAACGGCCCGGGCGATGACTCCTAGGAAGTTTCCACGAACCGGGCGATGCAGGCTCTGACAAGCCAAAGGGGTGGGGGGGGGAGGGGGGCTGTCTGCAGCGGGGGCGCGGGCTAACTTGTGACCAAGTGGGGCCAAGTGGGGGCTCGTCCTAACAGCTGACTCAGAATTGGTCTTCCCAGATCTGGGAGCTGGCGCTGCTCCCCTGACAGGTCTGCTACAGGCGCCCTCTTTCGGGCACTCTCCGAGTCAGTTGTCTGTGCTTACTCTCTTTCTGGATTTATAAAGATTTTGAATACAAACACAAAACCACATCGTCTTACCACTTCTCAGGTCCCTAAAACTGGTGCCTGGACTCAGGCATGACCCGTCTACTCCGCTCGGGCTAAGCCTCTGAGACGCGGGAGCAGGGGAAGCGCATGCGCCTCCAGCGGCGCTGCGCGCTGGACAGCATCTTTAGAGCTGGCTGCAGCAGGACTCGCCAATGCCCGCAGTCGGCTGGCTTAGACAGCCGGGCTGAGCGCTAGGTTTTGTTGCCTTAAAAAGTCGTGATATTAGAAATGTGACTTCAGCCCTTACGGAGTACCACCTCTCCCCTAGTTACACTCCGAGTGCATGTTTTTCCTGAAATTGATGAGATTTTAAGTAAGAAACATTAAACCTATCCCAATTTATAACAACTTCTTTGTCCCTAGCCCTAAGGTTTGGTCACCAATTTTATGCCTTCAGGTGGAAGCGTGACCCAACTCTGAGGCTACACCGACCCTCCAAAGCATTTGTGTTTCCCACTAGCCAAGGAAGAGGAAACTGGATAAAAGAAATGCTCAGAGGATATTCAGGATTCATGGACATTGGTTTTAAGTCCTTAGAATGTTTGCTGGTTCCAAGAGTCTCCTCATTCCCAAGAAAAACTTCAGTCATAGATCTCCCCATAAGAGAAAGTGGATATTCATTTCTTAAAGCACACTGAATCACATAGGTAGGGTTGGGGCAAAATTAAAAAGAGGAAGGTGAGGGAAAATCTGTAGAATTTGCATAGATTTGACTACTTTTATTCTCCTTCACATCATCAATTCAGAATTCTATAAAGGAAGAGCATGACATCAAAGAAAATCATTGGCCTAGAAGAAAAGAGCCCGTAGGCGTTTAGGTGTTATAAATGTGGAGCCTGAAAGCACTGGAGCATCAGGGAGAATCCAACTTCAGGCACCAGCATGGGTGAATATGGGCTTCATGTGGACTAGGAATGAGAAGCTCAGACTGGTGCCTGCACCCCAGTCCCCAGGGTGGCCCTTCAGCTCTAGAGAGCCATTCAGTCTTGGTGGGGAGAGTTCTGTTTGTCACTGGGGTGGAATTGGGTTCCCAAGTACATTTCTTGATGTTTTACTATTTCTTCTTTCAGATTTTTTCAAGAAGCTCTTCCTCTTGCAATTGGTAGAGTTGGTGTTAACTTACAACTTCAGTAACTGTGACTTCAAGAAGATTAAAAAGGACTTTAACTTTATTCTTGATAGCCTGATTGGGTATATGAATACGGTAAGTGAGGAAACATTTTAAAATAATAAATCTTCATCCAAAGGGAGCCCAACCCTATGCACAAATTACAGTTTAACTTTCAAGGAAAGAAAAATAATATGGAAAAATCATTTCATCAGAAATGTTTACAAGTGATATCCAAATCTATCTGCATGTAAAATAACTATCCAGAAATTGATGTATTATGCAGAAGTTGATGAGGTACAGGTATTATTACAGGATGTGGTGTCATACGTCCAGAATATATATCTTCTGGTGAAGTGCTGCTCTAAATGTACAAGAAAAAAGAATGGATGAGGATTTAGAACAAAGTGAGATGAACCCTAAGAAGTGAGGATAGCTAAGACGTTGGGGTCTTTAGGGATGCTGTTATGGAAGATGGTGCACTTTGAATTTGTAAATATATAGGAGATTCTCCCCCCCCCCCCCCCGATAATCTGGACTTCTAGACAGAGGACTTGAGGAAAACATTTACAGGGCAGACGTGGCTATCCAGAGAAAAGTGCTATCACTCCAGTGGTTGGGGTATGCCCAAGAGCATCTGCTTGGGCTTATGTGGAGGAAGCTGTCTCTGAGCCTCGGACCCCTGGATGTCTCATTTTAAACCCTAGTCAGAACCATCTGAAGACCCGCATTGCCTTGCCAATGACATGAGAAACAAGGTCCTTGGGGAAAACTGTTTTCAAAATATTTTAAAATCCTGGGAGTAGCCGGGCGTGGTGGCGCACGCCTGTAATCCCAGCACTCGGGAGGCTGAGGCAGGAGGATTGTTGTGAGTTCGAGACCAGCCTGAGCTACAAAGTGAGCTTAAGGACAGCCTGAACTGCATAGTGAGACCCTGTCTCAAAAAAAGACAAAAAAAAAAAAAAAAAAAAAAAAAATCCTGGGAGCAAGGGACTAGGGAACGATTGTACCCCGTGGATTTAAAATCTTTATCCTAGTCCTATTTTGTTTCCTCTTTTCTAGACCAAATCTACCGAATTCAACCAAGTTCCGTGTCACAACTTAGTGAGTAAAGCGGTCAGCGGGGCTGGCTCTTGGGGAAGGGTGTGTTGAACCCCTGGCTTGCGCTGCGCCCAGCTTTGGTCTGCGGTTCTACTTCTGTCCCAATTTAGAGACAGGAGGTCTGAGTCGGGCCGGGCGGGATTCCCAGGGAGGATGTCCCTTCTTCCATCGACCTCAGGCCAGTGCTCCGGGGCCTGAAAGCAAATGGGACCGGGAGCAGACAGAGTCCAGGGCGCCCTCCGAGCGCCCGCGTCTGGCGCCGGGTCCTGGCCGTCGCCTGTGGAACCCGTGCTGGCGGCGAGAGCAGGGTCCCGGCCACCAGGCTGCGCCCCCCTGCCACCAGGCTGCGCCCGGGTCGCCGCGCCTCGCCCCTCCCTGCTGGGCGGGGCCCTTCGCCCGCGCCGGAGCGCCTTCGTCGCTTCTCCCACTCCTCCCTCGCCTTCTGCTGGTGGCCGCTCTCGCTCCGTTTTTACTAACCTTGTTACTCCACCCCACCCTTTTCCGGCGTTTCTTGCCATCTTCCTAACCGTCACCGCCTCCGACGAGTAGTCAGATTGCCTCGCTAAAATCGAGCGCCACACCTTCCACTCGGACCTCTGCCCGTCCCTCTCTGGGGAAGTCTTCGCCTTGCAAACGAACGCTACTCTCGCTCTCAATTGCCCGGGATACTCCACAATGCAGGTAAGCCGAGCGCAAAGGGCACCTGGCTCGTAGTACCTGAGACTAAATTGGAATTAAACTGGAACCTTAGTGCCGGAGTTGTGCTGTGCTTTTTATTCAGGCTTGATCTTTTCAAGAACAAAAGAGTCATATAAAAGCTGAAGGTTGTTAATTAATGTCATGTTAATACCTAGACCAAATTCAACTTATTTCTCAGCTTCTGATTTAGTTTTGGCCGAATTAGGTTCTAAAATCTTAGGTAGCTGTTTCCAAGTGGGATCAGCGAGTCTCTTACATCAGAATGTCCTAGCTGCTAACCCACATTCAGATAATTGTTGATACCACTTGCTAGACACCGGATCCGTACCTTCTAAATAAATAAAATAAAATAAAATTCTAGGTGTATAGCTCCTTAACAGATTCTTGTCCTTTCTGAGGTTCAGCAGCACTGCTTGGTCTTATCATTTAATAATTATGTGGCCGGGCATGGTGGCGCATGCCTGTAATCCCAGCACTAGGGAGGCTGAGGCAGGAGGATTGTTGTGAGTTCGAGACCAGCCTGAGCTACAAAGTGAGCTTAAGGCCAGCCTGAACTGCATAGTGAGACCCTGTCTCAAAAAGACAAAAAAAAAAAAAAAAATTATGTGATGCTTTCTTAAAATGTTACATTATACCTGAAATCTCTACCCTATGCCTGTTTAATTGGTTGAATAGGTGAAATTGTGTTCTTATAAATTTTTGTGTATGCACTTGCATGCACTGAATGAATAGATCACTTTAGAAAGGGAGATAGTACACAGGAGAGTTAAGAGTAGAAACTCTAGAGCAGTCATCTTGACGTTGCATCCCCAGACTTTGCACAACTTCTCTGGAGACTTTGGATAAGTTACTTAGCATTTGTGTGTCCTGGTAAAGTAGAAAACTCAATGTAAGATATTTATGAGAATGGAAAGAGTAAAAGCACTTGAAACACTGTCTGGTACATAAGCAGGTACTCTATAAGTATCTCAATTGGCAAGTAAGGTAGAAAAAAAAAAAACTTACCTTCCTGATGACAAGTTTAGAAAAGCAAAAATTAGACAGATACAGATAAATGTAACTGCAGCTTATTAGCCCAGCGGACTTTAGCAGTTTGCAATCTGAGTATCTAGGCATTCAAGACAGTTACCTTATAGGACTTTTGGATTGAATCCATAGGGTTCAATCATGTTAGGATTGGACCCACATGGGCTGCACATGAGTGAAAAGCTGAAGACTAGCAGCCATATGAGAAATCCAGCTGGCTCTATGCCTCTTTTCCATGGAGACCCTGGCAAACCTACCGGTGGTCACAGTACAACTTATTCATATGAGAAGAACACAGAGGGTAAGTTTGATCAAGTCCTTCGGCAGCAGATGAAAAAGAAAAATTGTGGAGAAATTTACTGCCTCCCTCCTCTGCCCTTGGCACAACAGGGAAATCTGAAACCAATTACAATTGTGGTTTAACAGGAGACTCAATTTATCATTGCGCAAGGATAACTCAGGGGAAGGAATCTGCCAAATTCTCCTCAGAAAAAAGCCTTCTGGTATCACATATGAAACTAGGCATGTGGAAAAGGAACCGGAATACTGCATTTTCAAATCATAGCTTAGGTTAACTGAGCAGGTAAAAAGAGGTCCTACTCTTTGGGAACTTCTTGACAGGGAGATCATAAAATTATAAATCCATTCATTCACTTAATCATGACATAAATATCTAGTGTTTATATATAAGACACTGTAATTGGTGCCAAGGGAAATACCCATGATGTAATAATAAGAACAGTAATGAAAGCTATGTGTAATGACACATAATCTTAAATACTAGAAGAATTTCAAAAGGAAAAGCTAAGCAATTAGCAGAGGCTTTGTGGAGGATATGGCCCTGAAGCACACTGTGTGGAGAGAGAGGAGGGCATTCCTTCCAAGCATAAGGAACACAAACGCTGTGAAGGCAGATTAAAAGATAGATGTGCATAGAGATGACATATGTTACCACTCAAAACTTGTTAAAGTCATTGAAAATTAAGTTTTTTAACTATTGATTCTCCTATTCAACAGATAAATAATACCCAGAAAATCCAGCAAAAAGTCATCCGTAACTGCCTGAAGCAAACTTCACGCATAATAGGATGGTGGCGTTATTTCACCCGAATTGTGGAAAGACAATCATAATTAGCGTCATATTTTATAGCATTAAAATAAATCATATTTATTAAGTAGACCAAGTGTTAACTCTGTAACAACCTGTTTTAAAAACCTTTACATTAAGCAATAATAATTTACAGAAAATAAGTTAAGACCTTTTGAAAGGATAACTATTTATAGTCTTTTACACAGGCAGGCATTTCTTCTACATGTAATGATTCCTATTATATTCTCACACCTGAAAATTATAAAAGAAAATAAAAGCAAAAGAGAGTGCACAAAAATTGCAATCTGAAAGAAATTTCAGGCAATTTTGGGAAAGTATTCTAAACCAAACGTTCAACATATGCTAATAGCCTGTGTGACACATGCAACCCAGTCCTAAAGAAATGCCTTTGTTACAGATACAATCAGGTGCATATGTATTTTTAAATTTTTATGTAATGTATTTTTAATTTATCTTATGAGCACTTTTGAGATATACATGCTGCTTTATAATAGACATATATATTTCTTAATAAATGAATCTCAAACTACTTTCTTATGAATGGTCTTTTGAAATTAGTTTTTAGGAGGCTGTTTTCACATAGCCTTTTATAAGGAATGTCACTTCCTTTCAGTCTCTAGCATCACTCATGCTAACAACCCCTGGCCACACTCCCTAATGCATTAAGCCTACTGATGTTACCCATGGAAGAAAATACACCATTTAAAGACTGGTAGTTGAAAATACTTAAAGACTGATGATTGGATTGCATCATTTTTTAAATTGATAGTTACTCCTTCTCTCTTTCTCCTGTTGAGTTTTCCTTATACTTAGAAAAAACAAAAATATAGCAAAAATAAACAAGGGATGTTAAATTATGCTTGAAAACTCTTACAAGCAAACACCTTAACACACTCTTCAACTAAGAAATTCCTGTCAGTGATGGGAGAGAGAATTCTAGCCACAGACCTCGGGCCACAGCAGAGCATATGGGGCTACAATGACTATTGCCCTAACTGTTAATGATAAGCTACAATAGAAGAGGAAAAGTCTAATGCACCTAACTCTTTTTAGCTGCCAACAGGTAGGAAGAGGCTAATTTTATGTATCCAGCAGGCATTTAGTAACTGCAATCTATAAAGGAAGGCTTCAACTTATTTTTGTAACAATTAGGTTACAAAAACAAGTAACACAAAGCCCTTATGCAGAAATACTAACAGTGAGGCAAGATGGGCTGTTTTCATTGTTTCAAGAAAAAAATCCGGGTATGTTCACTTTCCAAAAGTCTTCCACTAAAGTCATGGCTCATGACATTACATCTCATCATAAGAAAAACATTTCTGGGCTTAGAATAAACCAATATTCTTCATTTTTGTGCAAAAGGTAGGAAGAAAGGTGCATTGTACATCTTTTAACTCTAACAGGGATTCACTCGCTTTAGCTGTTAAAGAATTGTCAAGAAAATCATCACAATTTTTCTCAGATCTCCGGTTCTGATTCCCTAAAGAGCAGAACAGCATGAAGGTTTGGAGAGAAAGATCAAAGTCACCTTGGTCAGTGGTTTCTTTATATCTTGTTTTACCTTTAAAATTCTGAGTAATTCACTCAATTTTATGTATTCTTAGGTTTTTCAAAATAAAAATAATTTAATTTGTTCTATCAAATAAAATAAACATGCATGAGGATGTGCCATATCAATCCAGTTAGAACTTTCACAAATACAAAAATTATCAATTATACATTTATATTTTTACAAATGTACCAAGGTTATATATTCAATTTCATCAACATTCCATGTCAATGAAAAGAAAGTTGCAAAATTTGGAATAAAAGTTGAATATATACCTACTGGGACTGCCTTATTAATTTTGCTATTTATACAACCTGTACCTTTACTTGGTTTTCTTTCCTTCAGAGACCAGGAACTGTGTTACAGTCTCATACTATCATATTTTTTTATCTAATCATATCCCAAAATTTTGCTTTCTAATTTTTATACTATTTTTATTTACAGGAATTCCTCATTTAATGATCTTTATAATGAATCTTTGGACTTAAAGCCAAGGTACCTGTTTGGACCTGCTGCTTGGACTTACAACCCAGCTGTTTTTTGTACAGTTCTGTGCATCTTTTTTGTTTGTTTGTTTTTTGAATTTATATACTTGGTATGTGGTCTCACTACACTGGATCAAACCCAGGTCCCTGAGCTTGCCTAAGCAGGCGTTTAGTCCGCTGGGCTATCCCACCAGCTCTGTACTTGTTGATAGAGCCTAAGTGTCTTATTTCTGGTAAAGCACACCTTGTTTATACAAAAGCGGAAGTTTTGCTGATGGTACACGTGAAGTACTGTAGTTTTATGTTGTTATACATGACAGTACTCCATGTAAGAATTATGCAAACAAAAACAGAGTCACCAAGGTGGAGTTTCCTTTGGCCATTTCTTTGTTCTGAATATTGCAATGTTCACACTATATAATTCTTCATTTAGCAACCAACTTGCTAAAGCTGTGAAATATATAAAATACAAAGTAAAATCTCACATGTCAAGAACAACAAAATCATGTTGCATTGAAAACAAAGATCTGGGGCTAGGGAGATGGCTCAGTGGAATAAGTGCTTCCCTGGCAAGTACAAGGGCCTGAGTTCTAATCCCTGGTTCTGCAAAGAGGAAAAAAAAAACAAACAGATAACAGAAAAATGAATCATTTTCATTGAGCTACTTTGCTAATATGATGCCTAATACAGATATTTCTTCTTTAACAACCCACCTAGTTAATGACTGTTAAGACTTTCACCCAAGACAGCAAGTCAAAGAAAGGCTCCCAACCCCCACCCTACTACACATTTACTTGCTGTGTCAGGGCAAACATCAGGAAATCAATCCTAGAATAAAGTGAATAAGTAGTGGAATTAATGTATGAAATTCGTTACCCTGGGAAGATAAGTAACCTAAAAAATTAGAGAACAGTTGAATTTTTGGTATTTTAGTGTTTCAACGTTGCTTTTAGTTACTCACTGAGAACCTCCTTTGTTCCAAGCACTAGTCTGATTGCTTGGTATATATTAAAGAATAAAACAGAAAAACAACTCTCTAACTTCATGGAACTTACCCTTAAAATACTAAGATAAAATAAACCTAAGAAATAATAATGTGGTAAGAGACATTCTTACTGGTTTTATAATTTGACTACATATTTATAGATTATTAGCATCTTGGTCATTTTAAAAACATACACCGATCATAACTAGAATGCATATTTCTATTGAAAAATAGAAGGTAGAAATGAAAATACAAGTAAGTACAACATGGCAAGGACCAAATGGCAAGCTATGATTTTGTCACTATCTCCTTTGTAATTATTTAAACATTGCAAGAGTTCCCAAGTATAAAATGAATCAATATATATATTTTTTTGTTCAAGAATGTATGGGTCAGATATTCAAGTTGCTGGAAAGTTATTCTTTTTTTTTTTTAAGTGTATCTGGTACAGGATCTCACTGTGCAGCTCAGTTACATTGTGATCCTCCTGTTTTCAGCCTCCCCAGACTGGGATTACACACATGCACCACCACATCCAGACTTGGTTGCTGGCTCAGTGCACCTGGGGGTGGGGATGGTGCAGCATGCAGTACCAGGGATCAAAACCCGGTCCCTGCATGCACACTTGCCCAAGCAGGTGGTTAGTCCACTGAGATATCCTGCCCTGGAAATTTATTCTAATTTCATAATTAAATAATAATATTTTATTTATTTTTTTAATAATAACATTTTAGAACTAGGAGAAACATAAGAGATTATTCATTAAACATAATCAGTAACTATCATTACTGAATTCAAATATGGTCACACACATTAGTCACTTAATCCAAACTATATGAAGGTGGCAGAAACTATTCTTTTACAAATGAAAGGCATGTAGAAATAAGATGCTACTGTAAATGTTGAATGTTGGTTCTGAGTTCTAAGCTCTTCACTTTTAATTCATGTTCATATGCAGAAATCATTGTTTGCAAAACTTTGATCTTATTAGAGTAAACAGCTTCTGAAGGGTGGGACCATCATACTCAGCAAACTAGAATGATTCTTTAGTGCCCTAGGCACTGAGCTCTAATCACCTTTCCAGACTTCCTTTCTGTATTGATGAGCTCCTTTTTAAAGCCTTTGTTGTCTGATTTTGACAGCAAACCTCAGAGTTTTACCTAAGCTCAGAGTTTCTAGTAACTTAATGATTGCATTTCCAAGAAGCAACTACACCCAACCAAATTACCCAAGTAATAATAATTTACTACCCAGCGAGTCTTTGTGTGCTCCCCTTGTAACTTTCAAATGCCCCACTGCAGATTTCATACAGGACAATCAAACAAATTGGCCTCTTTTAAAGAGCTATTCCATTCATATTTTCTAAGTCATGAAGAAAATAACCTGTGCTAAGGGTATCTGATCTGTTTTCTTCTTCAGAGAGCCAAGCAACAATACTAGTGTCAGAGGAACCCCAGACCTAGCCAAATACAGATGTTCTGAGTCAAATGCCATAGAAAGGAAATACTTCCTTCATTCTTTTCAGAACACTACATGGCTATTGTCACTTGATTCAAATGCCAGTCTTACAATCATAAGCATGTTTCAAAGGATCTCCCATAATGAGGCAAGCTTAGGACAAGGTATAATGAATCCCTAGGATCTCCCTGTACCCCCTCATGAAGAATCACCACCATACTGACACCTCTGGCATACACCTTGGCTGCATTGATATGTGGCGTGGTGACATCCTGTTGTGGTACCCATTGCTAATTACCTTGGAATGATGTGGTGTACAAGGAAGACCAATCCTCTACTTAACCCTTGGATCTCTGGAAAGTGCTTAGACTAATATGAGAATTTTTAATGTGAGAATTTTTATTCAAAACAATCTATTCCCTACGTATGTTTTTATTTGTAGGATGGCTAGTAAGAATTACTACATGACATAGTTGTCTACTTCCTATTAAAGCTTCAATTAATTTGTGTCAAAAATACAAGCATAATGAAGACTGTACTTCACACACATTCACTTTATTACTGAATATGAGAAAATATTCTGTACCCTCCCCAAGTTTGCTTCTGTTTCCTACCTCTACATCCTAATTCCCTCTAGGTAACTGGAACCATTAATAATATACTCTATACCAACATAAGAGAGATATCTAAGTGACAATGGCATAGCATTATCCATTTTTGTAACTCAAAAATAATTTTTAATAAAAAGCAAGAAAGTATACTTTATGCAGTAACATAAAACAAAGCTATAATAATTTTATACCTTTAATATATAAGTGTGGTTGGCCAAAAGTAGTTTGTGCATAGAATCACATATCTTGAAGTGAGAGAAGAAATCAAAATTGATAGACTGAATGGAGTTGATGTTACAGGACTTTTTTAATATATTCCAGAGAATACATATACATATATTAGCCTTCCTTTCAGATGAGTATTCTGAAATAATCAGGCACTGCATAAACCAGTTGTGTTGCTCAGACTCTACTTGGGTTTCTGTCTCTCTTGCTTTTCCTGTGACACCTTATTTAACAACAGGAAATCAATTTCCAGACAGGGATAAGCATATAGATTCAACTCTATATCCAAGTATCCCTGTTAAGATAGCTAATTTACATTAAAATAAATCAAATGAATGAAGAAGACCTGTTTCCCAAATTCAGTGATGTTTTCTTTTTCTCTACTTTGTAAGGACGTACTCTGTGTTTATTTACTCTCAATCCTGTTATGCATTTCTCTAATCTAACATCTTGGAGTTTTGTTTTGTTTTTTTTGTGTGTGTGTGTTTTTTTTGTCATTCCATGCTCTAATCCTCAACTTTCCATTTGGCTTTCATTTAACATTCTCTGTGTGTACCTTTATAAATTCTCTTTAAAACATTCTGGAATAGCCAGAATATCACTGAGAATACCCTGTGTAGTAAAGGAAATACAGACATATCTATTTCTTGCCCCTTATAATTAAGAACACATCTGGGTGGAGGTGGCCAGCAGCATTTTCCTGCCAAGCCCACCTGATCTCCCAGTACTTGGAAAGCACCATAAGAAGTTATCATGCTTTCTGGGCACGCAGTGCAGGGAGGTTGTTCGGAAGATTAATCACAGAGGCTTGTGTGAAAGGATCATGCTCTCTGCATTCCAGTGATCTAGCCAAATACATAAACAGATGACAAATGTGGACTTTATTGCTTATCACAGAACACATCTAATGTCTTCATTTAGCATTCATTGCATACCTAAAACAAATTTGATGATCACAAAACATGGCAACACCTGTCATCTAGATAATTATATTATGAAGATCTAATGCAAAATAAGAAACTCTATCATAATTCCCAGATTAATGTCCTCAAATTTTCTTTGCTTTTTTCTCAACTTTATTTCCTTCATGATAGGAAGATATGATGATGAAAAAATTTCTTTATTGCCATCATTATAGTTTGATGGTTTAAAAATGAATTGTGCCCCACAACTCACAGACTGAGGACTTGATTCCCATCACATCAGTGCTTAAAGAGGTGTAGAGAGCTGACTGGGCCATGAGGCTACCAACCTCACCAGGACTCAATCCAAGGATGACTGATAAACTGAATGAGCTTTCAAAGGGTGGTCATCAGTTGGAGGAAGAGGCCATTTAGGGAGTGTCTCTGAGGGATTTATCTCATACCTAGCTCCCTCCTCTCAGAGATGAACCACTTTTGTTTCATCCCTGGTGCCCCCTCAGAATGCTCTGCCTCACTACAGTCCCAGAAGAAATGGAGCCAAGTGACTGTGAATGGAAACTTCCAAAGCTATGACCTGTAATAAGGTTTTTCTACTTCAGGTTAATTTATATCAGTTATTTTGTCACAGCAACAAAAATCTACACAATAACAGAGCATCAAAGAAAGGGAAAATTAAATGAATGACTCTTACTGGGGCTGCAGAATTCTAGTCTTGCAACAGACAGTCAACTCAGGAAAAAAGCTATTACCTGAAAGGCAAAATCCAGTAGGAAGCTAACTTGGTGCAGATCATTCAGGGATTTGGATTTCTGGCACTCAAATCAGGAAAGTCCTGAGGGGAACAGAATACTTTTCTAGACTATTATAATCTGTATTCTACAAAATTAAAGTGCAATGTATCCTACATGTCCTATGAGCCTCACTCAAAACTGTGGCATTCTCAGCTTTGAGTCTCTAGTTAATGTTTGTAAAAGAAAGCAGATAATCTTTAAAATAAATTAACCCAACAGTATAATTGGATAATGTTGCATGGATTCTGATAGTGAAAGCAAACCCTGAGCATACTCTTTTAGGCTGAGTGCTAGCACAGGTGCTTTTAGAAATGTTTCCTTTGTTAGTGTTTCATCAAGTAAATTTTTTTTCCTGAGTTTTGAGATGGGTATCTACCACACATTTCCATGTCAAAGTTCTACAAAGATAGCAACATAGATACTTTTCAGCACTGGTACTGTGGTTAGCATAGAGTTATTAAGTGCATAATTAGAGAAGAAGGCAAAAACCTGAGGCAGAGCAATTTATAATTTTTACTGGGACAGATAGTGTTATCTGGTACATTAAAAAAGAACTTCCATGATGAGCTGAAAAAAGAAATGATTTGTTGCTATCGAGGTTTCTCTATGCTGTAATAAGCTAAATGATATTTCTCAAAGAGCCTGGCTAAAACAAGTTTACCACATTTTCCAGGCTTCAGATCAAAGCTGACATACTGAATTGTGTAAATTTATCATTGTTTTATTGAAATGTACAATTTTATAGTGGAAAATATAGAAATGACTCATCAGTAATGCCCTTATTTCTAACCTGGTTAGCAATATCCTGCTACAATGTTAACTCTATTTATTGAACGAGTGGCAGACACTGTCTTATGTATTTATTATCACCAGAAGAAAAATGTAGACAGCCAAGAAAAAGCAACTCCTCGAAGTGTAAGTGGAAAATAAGGGAAATGATATATACTACTGTTTCTTCCATTATTTAATTAAACAATCATAGTTCATTCATCAACAAAATGAGAGAGTAGACTAAAAAGATCTATAAGTTTCTTAGAATTTTTAACATGCTTATTTATTACATTGCATATAAAGTGCACGATTTCAATTTTGGTTAGAAATGTAAGCACGGATATACTGGTCCCACAGTACTGTGCAACAAACCACTCTAAAAGCTATAGTCCTAAAACATGACTTACATAGTTTGAAATTTCAGAATTCACAAGTGGCTTATTAGGGTGGTTCTGGGCCAAAAACCTGGGTGAGGTTACAGTGGGGAATCAGCCATAGCTGCAGGCATCTGAAGGCTTGACAAGGGCTAAGAATCTGCTTCTCGGAAGGTCACTCACATACCTGGTAAGGTGATGCTAGCAGCCGGCAGGAGGCTCTCAGTGTCTCAGTAAGTAACCTTACAACATAGCAGTTGACTTTCCTCAGAGCTGGTGACCCAAGAAGGACAAAGAAAATGAGAAATTTCAATATGTTGTATGATCCAACCTGGTTACAAGATCTTTCAACATGAGAGTGACTCCACCATGAGGTATCAGGAGCCTAGAATCACCTGGACAACCGGCACAAATTCAGTAACAGAAAAGAAACTGCCATTATTACATAAAGTACTTAAAAAGTTACATTTAATCTTTTCATGGAGATAGTTCAAAATGACAAGACAAGCTATATATTTGCCAAAAATATTGTAAAAAGTGATTTAGTGAATTGAATTGAATGATCATTTGTCAGTGATATACTACCTCTACCAAGTTACCCTAGACCAGTGGCAGAAAATTTATGGTGTGTATTTTTTTTTAAGACTAAAGATGTTAATGTAGAACTTGTATTTTCTAAACTAAAATCCCAATATTCAAGTTTAATTTCATTATTGGCATGTTATAATAAGGAAGTGGATTGGGGTTGCAGTTTGGACATCAGTCTCTAAAAGGGTCACCATCACTGTTAGACCCTTGTCTTTCTCCTTTTTAAATTCTAAAATGGCACTAGTGTCTTTGGATGCATCTCTAAATAAAAATGCAATAGCTTTACATTATGATAAAAATGCTTACATTTAAAAATGTATACAGCATAAGATATACTGTTATTCATGCTCTTTCTTCAAGTTCAAATAACTATAAAAGTAGAACATTTTGAAGGGGCCAGGGAGATGGTTCAGTAGAATAAGTGCTTCCCGGGCAAGCTCAAGGGCCTGAGTGCAATCCCCAGTTCAGCCAAAAATTAAAAAGAAAAAGCAACAATTCAGGTCATGAAGGCAGATGATGTGGGAGCACAGCTAAAGACAAGAGAGGGTTCCAAGAACTGCTTCAGTGAGCAACAAGAATAATGGAACATGCTTTTTAAAAACTTTTTTGCAAAACAAGGGGCATGCTATGAGGAGGATTAATGGCAATTTCTCTTACTGTAACAGACTGTGCTTAAAATTTAAAATACACTGTAGTTTTCCATCACATCTCATAGTTCCCCTCTTACCTAACACACACTCATGAACTTTACTGGAAGCTGAATAGCAAACACTCATGGGAGAAAGGAACTTTGGCCAAATGCTAAATAAAACATGCTCATAATCAGCTTTTGTAACACCTCTGCTTCAAACCATCACTGCTCAACAGTTGACATACATGTATCTACTGCTATCACATTTCTAGATTTTCCGTTGCAGTTTTGAGTTCTTGAACCTTTGATTCACTATCCAGCTGACACAAGAACACAGTTCTGAGTGATGCATGGCCTCTAATCTCAGTAATCCGAGTGACTGAGGCAAGAGGACTGCAAATTCCAGTTCCTTATGGGTAACACAGTAACTTAAAAAGGCCCTCTCTTAAAATTCAAAAATATTAAAAAGTGCTGTAGAAGCAAAGGCCTGGCTTTCTTAGTAATGAAAAATATAATTCTGATTGTCAGATCTAATTTCATAGTGCCACACCACCAATAATATTTAGTGATTCCGGGTAAAGTTAGGCAGCATCTGAGAACCTCAGGATCCTTACTTAATGTGACATAAACAATCATGTGGCTGGCTGAGTATTCAGTCTTGAAAATATGCTCGCTCAGTACACCATTCGCTTATCCTCCAGTTGCTCTTCAGTGGCTTCCCCATTGTGTCTTTCTAAGCCTTGTTGGAAAGTGGATTATGCCACTTAATAATTTTGGAAACTATGGGCAAATTATTTCACCTCAGTGTACAAACAAGCTTCCTCATTTATGAAGGAACATTTTTGCTGTAAATTCCTTACAACTTGATTTTGAAACTATCAAAATATGGTTTCGATGGTTTCACAAAATATAAATTGCTGGTTAGAAATTTGATATATATTGAAAAGTATTCTAATTACATAAGCAAAACCTGCTTCGCATACAATTTATACCACTTTTTAAAGTGTACATACAGTAATCAAACTTATTTGTACATATTTCCATAATTCAGAGGTAAAAATTAATAACTCAATAACATTCTTTTTATGGGGGGGAACCAGGGATTGAACTCAGGCCCTTCCGCTTGCCAGGCAAGCACTTATTCCACTGAGCCATCTCCCCAGACCCCCTCAATAACATTCTAATCAACTTGTTGTAAGCAAACTGTTTTTTAAAAGAAAAAAAAAAACATCATGGTTAATTTTGATTTGATACAAAGTATAAGTACTATGAATTCTCATTACTCATTCCCTGATTTCAATCTTATTTCACCTAAACCTAGACCCCCATTTCCAATTATTTTAAAGTAAATCTCCATACATAGCGTCTGTTCAGATGTATCTTCAGAATATAAAGTTCTTTTAAAGCGCAATTATGATACTACCCACATTTTGAAAGCAACCGTAATTAATCTTATCAAATATCTTCAAATCCCTTACAAAACACCTATTCCCCGCCCCCGCCCCCGCCCCCGCGCAGTGACCGAGCCGGAAAGTGCAACTAACTAACATGTACGATACTTTGGCCGACGGAACCCAATAGTGCCTTCTTGCGGGCTCCGTATGGAGCTCTTTTCACGTTGCACTGGGACCAGTCTGCGCTGAAGCGATTGGAGGTTGGTACCGGAAGTGCTCGCGAATCTCCAGGTCGCGGAGAGATTTTTTTTTTTCTCCCCGAGAGATACAGTGAAGGGCTGAAGCGCGGTTTCCAAGCTGAACGGAGCTGAGGGTTGGGGCGGCGGAGGAGATGGAACACGGCACGGAAGGCCGCACGGCCAGCGCTCTCTTCGCGGGGTTCCGGGCCTTGGGGCTGTTTAGCAATGATATTCCACACGTGGTGCGGTTCAGCGCGCTGAAGCGCCAGTTCTATGTAACGACCTGCGTGGGCAAGAGCTTCCATACCTATGACGTGAGTGGTTTCTACTTCTCCCACTTCCCGAGAACCACCCTCCTACCCCTTTCAGGGCTGTCCCAGGGCAATCCCGCCGCCGCCCGCCTTCTGCCGACGTTTGCCTTCGGCCCTCCGTCACACCTCCGGGCTGTCTCGGCGTCCACGTGCACGGCGCTCGTGGTTCAACTGGGAACCAGTTTCCGAGGCAGCCCAGGCAGGGGGGGAAAATACTGATTGTCATGCTCCAGTGGCACTGCGTTTGCTTAGTATTAATTAGCCTTTCCCCAAAGATGTAAACATAAGAATACCAGTTCCCTCGCTCTTAAGGTCTCGGAGCTAGAAGGCTTGCAAGCCATTTATATTGATAGCTGATGACGCAAACTGCCTGGGAAATTTGGATCGAAGTCTACTGGGAGAACTAGGGTGAGATTAAGATTTATGGGTTCACATTTGAGTATCTGGCACAGTGTCATTACCAGCCTTGCAGCAGTTTCTAAGAGGTTACATTATCTTGTAGCACTCCTACGTCAAATAAAAAAGTAAACTTGTTAGAAAAATTAGGGTGTTTGTCGAGATCCTCCTGCTTTTTTTTTTCTTCTTTTAACAGCATCCTGTTATTGAAATAGTCTCTTTGTTTTCTCCGAAAGAAAATTGGCAGTGAAAATTAACATGCCAGTGTTAATTAAGCACTTTTGGGGGGAAACATGCAGTAGAATTGTTTTCCTTGAAGAACTGTAAAGTCAAATGGGTTATTAGAAGAGCAGGGAGTTGGCAGGCAGTTGGGTTACTGAAAGAGGAAAGTGAGGATATGGTGAGGATTTCCGAAAGTCTGAATGAGTGACATCATTGTTCATGTGGGAGTATTCGCCACACTTGTTTCATGCTAGCAAACGTTTGGATTTGCTAAAGTTTTATTCCAGAGACATAACTTATGTGAAGTTTTTTGCTTTAAAAAGTTCTTAAATCTTTGGTGTGGCATCTTTTCTGATGCTCAGCTGTACACAAACACATTTTGCCCTTGCTGTTTCCAAAGAAATTCAGGAGTTGGGAGAGTAACGTGTTTATAATAAAGCATAACTATTTACTTATCTGTGCATTGAAAGTTTATATAAAAATGTTTTTTAGGAATTAACATTGATGGTACACTTTTAAATTTACTATGACATCATAGCATACAAACAATTATTGCCAAAGACTGTAATATACTCATACCAACCAATCATTTTGTGTCTGAAATTCAAAATAATGTGAGAGAAAAAAATGGCCTTAATGAAATCAAATTACTGATTTGGTCTGTAAGTGTCCTGCCCTGTGGCCATGGCTATTATACTGTCCACAGTCAGACTTCCTACAGATTAGATTTTTGTACATATAGATTATCCAACTTGTAGAGACGTGACAATGGTTATAGCAGCTACCATTTACTGAGCATTTACAATATGACTGGTTCCATTCTATTTTATACACATTTATAATCCCATTGAATTTTCTTTTTTTCTTTTTTTTTTTTATTCCTTTATTTATTACAGTGTCTCTGCTACACATCATGGATTCTTTTTTCGCGGGGGTGGGGGGTGAGCTCAGCCGGCCCTGCGGGGAGGGGCTGGCATGGCATGTGGTGCTGGGGCTCGAACTGCGGTCCCTGAGAGGCGCTCTAGACCGCTGAGCTATCTTGCCAGCCCCCATTGAATTTTTATAGTCCCATAAACTACATAGCTGTTTTAATCCCTGTTTTGCAGATGAAGGATTTAAACAAAAGGAAGTTGAGTAACTTCCTTAGGGTTGCACAGTTTGAATAATACTCACGTGTTGGAATCAGCAAATTACAATCTGCAAGCCATTCTAGCCTGTTATTTTTGTATAACCCAGGAATTACAAATGATTTTCGTATTTTTGTGAAGATTGGGGGAATCTATGTTACACAGCATGAAAACTAAAATTTTAGTGTCTGTAGATAAAAGTTGATTAGAATACACTTGTGCATTTATTTATTTTATGCATCTGCTTTCATATAACAATGACAGGGTTGAATAGTTGTGAAAGACAAGTTGACACACAAAGCCTAAAATATTTGTTCTTTGGCCCCTTCCGAAAACTGTTTCCAACACTACTTGATAAAACTGTTGAAAATGTAAAAGTTCCTAATGAGAATTAAGGTCAGTGAGTATACTTTTTGGGAAGATCAAAGGAGACAATTTATGTATGAGCTTATACCTTAATCTTCAGGCGTTATGTTACTAAACTGTTCTTGTTTTGTTTTTTCTTTTGAGACGGGGGTCTCACTATGAAGTTCAGGCTGGCCTTAAGCTTACTTAGAGCTCAGGCTGGTCTCGAACTCACAACAATCCTCCTGCCTCAGCCTCCCGAGTGCTGGGATTACAGGTGTGCGCCACCACACCCAGCTTAAACTGTTCTTGTTAATGAGAACTTGCTAACTTTTTTTTCTTTTTGTAAACAGATTCAGAAACTTAGACTGGTCGCAATAAGTAAGTGTGAATTTTATTCTGAATTTCTATGTATTTAGTGTCTTTACTTTTTTATGGTAACATAGGAGAACGTAAGCCTGAATAGCAACAACAAAAGTCCAGGACAGGGACTGCAGATTGTATTTCAATTTCACAGTACTGACTTGGAAAAGTATAGGCCAGTTCTTTTTTAGAATGTCCTTCATCTGAATTTTTCTGGTGCTTCCTTATAGTGAGGTCCCAAACATGTATATACTTTAGCAGGAATAACAGAAATGATACTGGCTTGTCAGTGAATTATATCAGGAGATATAAGTGGTTGGTTTATTCTATTCATGATAATGATAACCTTGATAGTTTGGTTACTCCATTTTTAAGTTACTGTTTTGCCTGATAAAGTTAACAAGTCTCTTGTAAGATGCATTGAGATAATATAAATATCCTGTAACTCTTCAGAGTTTCATTTGCTGCTCTTAGCATGTAGTGATGATACTTTCCTGAATCAGTGATTAGTGTGATGATTACTAAATAGTAACTTTTGTTTTTAGCATTCCTTCTCATGTGAAGAGTCTTATATGTGGGTATTTTTTTCCAGTGAGGTGGAGATTTATTTTTTTGTACTATTTAGTAACATAAAGGACTTGCCAAAGCTAAGAGGTAACTAGTTTTACCTTTATAGATGAGTCTCTGAGAGAAATACAGGAAATCTATAAGGAATCTATTGTGTATGTCTGATAAATTAATGTTTTTCTTAAGAGATTTAAAAGCAGGGGCTGGGGAGGTAGCTTGGTGGTCTAAGCAACTGCCTGGCAAGCTCAGGAACCCATATTCAATCCCCAGTACCACATGGGCCCCAGAACCCTGAGCCTGCTGTGCCAGCCACTGAAACTCAGCATGGTGGCACAGACCTTAATACCAGCACTGGGGAGGTTGAGTCAGGTGGATCACTACAAGAGTATGAGCTGCATAGCAAGACTGTACCAAATAAATGATTTTAAAAAAGATTAGAAGGCAGAAGATTTGTAATGTAAATAAAATACAAAAGTGAGTGATAAACCTAGAAAAATAGTATTATGGAAACTAAACCTCAAAATGAAACACGCTATATAAAAACACTTAAGACCATCCTTTACTACCTACCACCTATCTCGGACAGAAAAGGACAGTTTGTACATATTAGTGAGAGAAATGAAATTATATCCTAGGAGAAATGACTAGAAATGATAGGCATATTTACTGTGGAGAAGACTGAGTGAAAACCATGTGTCTTTAATTACTTTAAGAGTCAAGATATAGAGTACCATATGGAGTTTCTTTTGAGTTGGTCCAGAGAGTACAGGTGAATAGGTCTTGATTTATTTTTAAATTTTATGTGGAGTTATTGATAAACTTTATGTTCTTAAAGAGTCACATGAAGATCTCCTAGAGTTTTGTGTACTAAATGATAATTGTTTCCAAATACTTCAGAAAGCTTTTCATTTCTTCAGAATTGTATACATCTATAAATCCTCTACATGTATAATATTGAAGTGAAAACTCTAGCTTTCATTATTATTTAAGTCCATATTTTCATGTTATAACCATGGAAGTACATATATATATGTGTGTGTGTGTGTATATATATATATATATATATTTTTTTTTTTTTTTTTTTTTTTTTTTTTTTTTTTTTTTTTTTTTTTTTTTTTTTTTTTTTATAAACCTTTCTATTTCTTTCAAGGTCTTTACAAACTCTTGTTTTACACTTTTTTCTAGGTAATTCTGTTCCACAGGATATCTGCTGTATGGCAGCTGATGGAAGGCTAGTCTTTGCTGCTTATGGGAATGTTTTCTCTGCATTTGCCCGTAATAAGGAGGTTTGTATCACTGAACTATATGATCTTTTTTTAGAGATATTTTATATTTTTTGTATTTGTATTACATTTTTTGCCTGACTTTTTTTTTTTTTTTTGGTGGAACTGGGGATTGAACTCAGGCCCTTGCGTTTGCCAGGGAAGCGCTTATTCCACTGAGCCATCTCCCAGGCCCCTCCTGACTCTCTTTAAACTTTTATTTTTTTATTAATTTTATTGAGAAAGGAAATAGCAATGAGTTTCAAACCAGGTTAGTAGAACAGTTACAATAATTAATACATTGCCTATTGTTGTCTTTGTAGTATATTCAGAGTACAAGATGAGGACATGATATCTTGTCTAAATACTGTTATTACAAGTCTTTCTTCTAATTGAAGTAAAAGAAAGTAGCTGTATATCTATCCTATTTTGTATATACAGATACATGTATATATATATTTTCACTACAGAATGGTCCTTCCTTTATATCCCTCTTTTAGTTTAGTTTTGCCAGAGATGGGTATTCCATTGCCATTTAAATATTGTAGGTAGATGCATGAATTCAGCAAAATAATCCAATATAGTCCAATAGCCCATAATAATAGTAGGTTATCCACGGAACTGGCCATGTCAGAAGTTGTTGACTTTATCCTTTTATGGCTCAGCATATTAATATGGCTTTACTTTTATACCTCGTGTTTATACTATTTATACTTTTCTGCTAGATGATTAAGACCAAGACGATATTTGTATCTATCTGACAAGGTCAGTCAAACCCCTCAGGATTTATCTTGAAACCATGGATAGCAGTTTATAGATCTTTTGTCAGTGTCAGCCATGTGGATGAGTCATGGCCACTGCTTGACCCATTTGCCCTCTGTGAAAGCCTGAGAGAATGTTTTCTTTCTAGAAGACTCCTTAGGCCCACTATACAACATCAAACACTTTCCTCTGTGGCCCCATAATCTCCTTGAATAGATAACTGCACCGAGGGTAGCAGTATGTAATACTAGGGCTATGCTTGGAATGCCTGTCATTCTGGTCTTCTAAATGCGTAATGCTTCTAGTGTCACATCAATTATTGCTCTACTCTTTCTCAAGTAAATATGTTTTAAAAAATGATAATAAAACAAGAGACAAGAAAAAAAATTCATAGGACTGTCCTGCTACAATGTTGTATAGGGTTAGATTTCTAAATTTCTGTGTAAAAATGTATAATTGTTTATTTATTTTTTTTCACATTCTATAGAGATTTATTTATTTATTTATTTATTTTTGCAGAACTGGGGATTGAACTCAGGCCCTTGTACTTGCCAGGGAGGCGTTTATTCTACTGAGCCATCTCCCTGGCCCCTATAGGGATTTAAAGTTTAACATATCAGCGATTGTTGGAAAATATCTGTTTCATGTTATGTTTAAGCCATTTGATATTCAGACAGATTGTGATGTTAAGCCTCAACTGCCTATGTTATAGGATAATAATCTCTTCTAGAGGGTTAACAACTTAAGTTTGTAGGCCAAAAAATTAGAGAAAAAGCATGGCTACAAGGATAGCCAATATTTTGGCCCTAGCCATTCAAGATCAGTGAAGACACAGGACATAAGAGAACCTATACTAAAACATCTTATAACTCAGTGGTGTCCCAAGTTTTCTGTTCAAGGAGATTATGAACTATATGATCTTGAACAGGTTTTTTTTCTTCATAATTTTTACTCATAGTTTTTTGGAGGAAGAAAAAATTGACTTTACCTATATGTATATATGTACACTTATACTTGCACATGTACATTATATGAAGAGACTTTCAGGAATGTACTGTATGTACAGGATGAGTCATGGCCATTGGTTGATCTATTTGCTCTCTGGGAAAGCCTGAGAGAATGTTAGACTAGGGAAACAGTAGGAGTAGAGGAGCCTCAGTGGCTGTCAACCCTAGGAAGCTGTTAAGCACCCCTGAGACCAATGGATAAAGGAAAAGAAATTGTGTTTTTGCAGCATGATGACAACTGAATCCATGGAGCAGGGATATAGTTATGGAGAATCAGCTTTTGTTAGGGTATCCTGTGTCAAAGCAGAAAGATATAAAGGAGAAGCACTCTACATCCCCCTTTCCCATCCATCTGGAGGCCAGCTGGTAATAGAATTTGTAGAGGTCAGCCTTCTAGAACACATCATTTCTTTCTGGTGCAGGGAGTTACATTGGTTGAACTGAGTAAGGGACCTAGGTATGGGTACTTCAATAGGGGTGCTGCCCCCTTGGAGGTCAATCTAAGGACTAGCTTGTATCTGTGGTAGTTAGTCTATGCCTTACTTCCCTATTACTGCTCTTTCTGAAACAGCAGAGTATGCCTGGCTCCTTGCTATTTAGACTACATTTCTTAACATGAACATTTTTAGGAGTAACATGCTTTTTGGATAATGTGACTAGTGCCATCTAGTACATAAGTAATAATACGGAATTCTTTTAAACTTTGATATTGTAGGTAGTACATACCTTTAAGGGTCATAAGGCAGAAATCCAACTTTTGCAACCCTTTGGGGATCACATTATTTCTGTTGATACTGACAGCATTCTCATTATTTGGCACATATATTCAGAAGGTAAGAATTAACTAATTTACTTTCTTTACTTTGGAATAGTATACATAAAATTAAAGATAAAAGTCTAGCAAATGCAGTTTGTATGTTAGAGGTTTCACATGTAAACATGCTAAAAAGGAAGAAAAAATATTGTATGTCAAATGTAACCTGTTTAGTGTGTTCCTCAACTAGACCATTTTTTTTTTCATTTTCCTTTATTCTCCAAGATTTTTTTTTTTTTTCTCTGTGGAATAAATTTTTTTATCTTTTTTTGAGACAGGATCTCACTTTGTAGTATAGTTGGCCTTGAACTCTTAAATAGCCCAGGCTGGTTTTGATCCTCCTGCCTCAGCCTCCTGAATGCTGGGCTATAAGCTTGGGCCACCACATCTGGCATTTGAAATGAATTTTGATACATGTTCACAGTGATGTAATCATGAGTATTTTCAAGTTTTAGTAAAGGAGATTATAATAGTGAACTTGAAGATACTGTGATCTGAAGGAAAACATGTATCCTTTTTGGAATGATACAAAGATTGTATTTTCAAAGATTAGGGCTAACCTCCAGTTTTCTTTGCTAAAATACTGAGGGTCCATCATGAATTCAAACTTTTAAGTTCTTTTTTTTTTCCAATACCAGGGATCAAACTCAACCTTGTGTTTGCAAGGCAGGCACTTTTAAGTTCTTTAATCTGTTTACATTTTTAGTTGAAATTACTGCTTTATTATCTATTGGTCAATGTATATTTATTTCGAGTAAATAATCTATTTGTAGTTTTAGTTGAAATTATCACTTTGTTATCTACATTCAATATAGTATGTTTTTAGTAAACATCCTAGAGCAATGGTACAGCCTGCTGTGGCACATGTGCTATAGGTTTGCAACCTCTGTCCTAGAGATTGTCCTTAAAGGAGTCATTCTATGGTTTTATTGAAATTAGGAACCCCTCCTCCCCATTGTTTTGTGTTGTTTTGCTTTGCTCAAGTAGATTAGAATTCTAGAACTATTCTCTATGAAGATGAATGTTAAAAGGCTGAATGCTGCTGGAGGTGTACCTCATTGGCATAGTACTTGCTTAGTGTGAACAAGGTCTGGCATTAATCCCCAGCACTGTTTTGTCTTTGGTTGGTTTGGTTTGGTTTGGTTTTTGCCTTTATAAGGGTAGGATCATACTGTTGAAACCCAGCAGCTTCTGTCAAGTGTGGATGCATTTTTCTTGCTGTTAACAGTATGCTATTTTGTAACTTTGATTTTGTAGGAAATTATTACCATACTTGCTATGCAATTCCCTACTTCATAGTTCTTTTCCTCTCTTCTATTAGAGGTTCTTCTATGAAAGTGTATGAGAAGTACCATTCATGGCTACACTGAGATATGGCTCCTTTTATGGCTTCAAATGGCTCACCAAGCTTTCCAGATATTTGGCACTTGACAGAGCATTCACTTACTCACTTGTGTATCTTGATTGTGAGATCATTAATGCTGATCCCTGACAAGGGTCATGTTTTATCCTTATTTTTATTTTCTGTAAAACAGTTTTGGGCCACCCAGATAGCTCAGAAAACTAAAGTGCCTGATTAGGCAGGTGCAGTGACCAGGGTTCAATCCTAGGCACGCTGAGATGGTGAATGAGACTGAGAGCGGTGGCAAACGCCTGTAATCCTAGCACTTGGGAGACTGAAAACACTGCAAATCCAATCTGTGTAGTGAGATCCTGCTGGACCCTATACTAAACATATAAACAAACAAAAAAAAGAACTTACAGATAATTTTTGACAGACTAAATTACATTTAAAGGTGGTTCCCATCATATTTTTTCAAGGAATATTGATAGGTTATGTTATAAATATTTGCTTTCTACTAACATTTGATTCTCTTACATGATATACTTATTTTTTTTCTTTTTTTGTTGCGGTACTGGGGATTGAACTTGGGAACTGGCACATGACAGTCAAGCACTTATGCCACTGAGCTACGTGCCCAGCCCTATGAGCCACTTCTTATTTTTGATATAGGTGCTAGTGAAACAAGCATTCTTATGTGATATACTTTTAAGTGATATGCATGTAAGTATATTAAACATTTTAAACTGTTTCATAAAAATAATTACCTGTTACTTATAACTTTCACCTTTGTAGAGGAATACCTACAGTTGACATTTGATAAATCAGTTTTCAAAATTTCTACAATTTTGCATCCAAGTACCTATTTGAATAAAATACTTCTGGGCAGTGAACAAGGAAGCCTGCAGTTGTGGAATGTTAAATCAAAGTAAGCACTGTATTTAAAAACTAACATTGGAAGTTCTTACCTTTTCCTTACCTATCCTTCCTGAACAATTCTTAAGTCTCTCAATTCTCCCTGCCCATCTGTGTTTATTTGGAGCCTATCAATAAATGTGGCTGGTTTTAAAATTCTTGCTTATGGTGTCACCTATTCAAAAACTGGCATGTGGTCTTGGCCCATAATAGGCAGCTCTAAGTACTAAAAAGTGTTTATTAATGGCCCATTAACTGGAAAGAATCTGTATATCTATAGAAAAGGTAGTATTAAGACTGTTAATGAGATTATCATTGGACAGCATCTGGTTTTTGATGAACTAAGAAGAAAAGAGATAATAAAGCAAATAAGATATAATCTAGTGTTTGCATTTAAAAATAGGGTTTTTTTTTGGAAAAATACCTTTCATCATAAGCAGTCAAACTATAAGCTATGGTAAATATCTGCTATGGTGTTTTTGATGTAGATCATATAGCATTAAATATTTCACTGCTCAAATTTCTTTTCCAAAACACTTACAAATTCAAAAAGAAAACTTTTAATGTTTATTCTAATTCCTAGTGTTGAATCACACTCATTTCACTTTATTTCAACAAATACCATTGATTGCCTACTGTATGCTAGATTCGGGGATAGCTACTGTAACTTACAGTTATTTTCTTTGGCTATTCATGTGATATTTGCAATTCTTTGTTATAATTTACCCATTGTATAAATTTTGAATAATCTGGCCCCATTTGCAAAATTTAATATAGGGCCTGGTACTTTAATTATTATTGCTGATTATTATTGTACTGATTGTAGATATCTCAGCTCCATAGACTTATAATTTATCATTTGTATTTGTCTTTTTTTTTTTTTTTTTTTTTTTTTTTTTTTTTTTTTTTTTTTTTTTTTTTTTTTTTTTTTTTTTTTTTTTTTTTTGTGGAACCTGGAATTGAACTCGGGCCCTTAGGCTTGCCAGGGAAGCACTTATTCTACTGAACCATCTACCCAGCCCCTTATCATTTGTATGAATCTGAACCAGTAGCATCACTGTTGTCAAAGTCATTCATGTAACACACAAGTACTATTTTGTAAAAGCTAATATGCTGTATTTGCTTTGGTATTAATGTTTCTAGAAAAATACATGAGATATGCCTTTTTTTATGGTGTAAATAAAATGGTATTTTTATTCATGTAATTTGTCTTCTACTTGAATGATTTTGGGGGGTTGCTATCAGGAATCAAACTCAGGACTTTGCACTTGACAGGCAAGATCTGTGCCTCTGACCTATATCACTGCCAAATAAATTTTTTAAAAATGGTAATGTAGCATAGTAGTTTGTAGCCTGGTGTCTGGAATGTGTCTGGATCCTATTACTTGTGTAATGTTAGCTTATTTTGTTCAGCTTTCTCAGTTCTATTTTCTGGAAAATAGGGATAATACTTACCTTACGGAATTATTTTGAGTATTACATTAGTTAATGCATGTTTTATGATATGTGAATGAGTAACATTTGTTACTTTACTTTTTAATATATATTACATTTTTGTTTTCCTTTAAAAATGATCTTTTATCTATTTTTCTTCTTGTAGTAAACTTCTATATACATTTCCAGGATGGAAAGTGGGAGTAACAGCTCTTCAGCAGGTTAGTAATTTTCTGTTAGAAAAGAAATATAAGTAGTGCATTTCTACTAAATTCAGGCGTCAACATATTTTTAGAGCTAAAGGCAAACTAAAATATAACTTGGTTTAATTGTATAATTTGCATAACAGTTGTACTGAGGAAATGGAACTTTGGAAGTGTAGTTGAAAACAAGAAGTGATACTTTGCCTACAAAATTTTTGGAAACTTCTGTGCTTAGGATTGTGTCCTAACCCTGTGGTTGCTGTGGGACTTTGCTTATGAATCATTTTTCAAGCATATAATTTAGTACTTCATGAATTTAGTAATACAGGAGAAACTATAGGTTATAAGAGAAATTTGTCAGGAAATTGAGATTCGTGACTTGAAATAATTGGGACCAAAATATTAATGTTTATTCAATGGTAGGCTCCTCCTTTTTGTTTTTTAGTTAGTAAAATGTGTATGAATGAATGAATGCATATAGAAAACCTGTGTATCTGTTGGTGATGTACAGGCATTATCCCTCATTTTTTCTAAATATCCATTGTCTACATCTAAACGATTTATTTGCATTCTCTCATTCCCTTTCACTGCCATCAACCTTGCTGTATTTTTGCCTTATCAAAAAGAACTCTGTAGCATTAGATGATTTAGTCTTTTGAAGGTAAAGGTAAATCATCCTCATACTGATTTTAGGGTCTTTAACTTCTACATAGGTCTCACATAAAATAGGCATTTAGTGTCAGAATAATGAAAATTTTTTACCTGATTCTTTTCAAATTATATTGGACTCATCTTTGTTAAAATAGAGAAATTGATAATAGAGCCTATGTGTTAAAATTATTGTAGTGATAGCACCACTATTATGGAATGTTAGTGCTAGAACAAACTAGTTGTGCAGCCTTTTTAATGTTTAGCATATTTTGCAGATTTGTGCTCTATGCTTTGAATCACTTATTTTGTGATTGACTCCTTACAGCAAGTCTTTATATATTATTTTCTGTTACTGGTCTCTTATTTTTTATCCTATCAGTGATTTCACACATAAACTTCCTTTTGTGTGTGACTGTTTTGTTGCCAAGTCAGCTTTGTTTGTGGGTGGGGAGATGTTGAGTGGCAGACTTGTAGCTGGGAAGCAATTGGAAAATCATTCCAAAGCAGCAGTTAATGTATGCTAGAATAGTCATAATTTTGGAGCTTTTTTTTTTTTTTTGAGGGAACGGTCTACAGGGTGTTCAGGGTCTCACTAGGAGTCCAATCTAGTAGTGATACACCTCTTTTTTTGTTGTTTTTTTTTTGGCAGAACTGGAGATTGAACTCAGACCCTTGTGCTTGCCAGGGAAGCGCTTATTCTACTGAGCCATTTCCCTGGCTGGGATTATAGGAGTGCACCACCACACCCAGTCTCAATTGTATCCATCTCAGCCTGCCCTGGGGACATGGCTGACATGATAGGCCCAGGAATCAAACCCCTGGCTCCTGTGTCTGCTTGCAGGCACTTTAATCCACCAAGCTATTTGGCCATCCCAAAAGTTGAGAAAGATTTTTTTGGGGGGGAGTGGCTGGCTCTGGTTGCCTCAAGGGCGGGTCTGGTAAGGCATGTGAAGCTAGGGATTGCAAGGGACTGCCACTGAGCTATTTGGCCACCCCAGTTGTGGAATGTTTTGTTACCTTTAAAAAGGTAACAAAAAGATGTTTTACTTCTTCTGATAATACATGAATAATAATGCATATCATCAAGATTTTTTTTTTTTTTGGCAGAACTAGGGATTGAACTCTGGCCCTTGTGTTTGCCAGGCAAGCGCTTATTCTACTGAGCCATCTCTCCGGCTCCTTCATCAAGATTATTAATGCTTTATTGCTTAAGAAAATAAAAAGCTGAGTAATTTAATTTTCAGGCACCAGCTCTGGATGTTGTTGCTATTGGTCTTATGTCGGGTCAGATCATCATTCACAACATTAAATTTGATGAAACATTAATGAAGTTTCGCCAAGACTGGGGACCCATTACTTCAATTTCATTTCGCACAGGTAACTTTATTTATAAAAGTTAAGAATACTTGAAATACTTTAAATATCATGAAAATCTTACTAGATACTTTCTTGCAGTTTAGTAGAAGTTAATAAAATACTTCAGGTAAAGGAACATGGAACAATTATTGGTAGTGTTTTCTAACTATTATAAATTTAAAAAGGGGATTATTAGGTATAGTTGTTTTATAAGTATGTTTTTCCTAAACCTGTTTTGTCTTAATAACAGATGGTCATCCAATAATGGCAGCTGGAAGCCCATGTGGCCATATTGGACTCTGGGATCTAGAAGATAAGAAATTGATCAATCAGATGAGAAATGCACATTCTACAGCAATTGCTGGACTGACGTTTCTCCACAGAGAGCCACTTCTTGTCACAAATGGTGCTGATAACGCTGTCAGGGTATGATTATTTTTGTTCTTTTCCTAGCACATCTGTGCTACACTTTGGTTATTATAAGTCTGCTTTAACACGTGAGTCTTGAATGTAAAAAAGGAAAAAACAATAGAGAATGAGGTACTGATAATGATTGCAATGAAATAAAGAATTGCAACTTATTGTTTCCCACCTGCAATCCAGGGTCAGTGATCCAGTAGGCACTACCCAATGCCAATAGTAATTTCTGTAGTAGTTTACGTAATTGCAGATCAGATAGCACATGGAAGAAAATTATTACCGTTTTATTTCTCGGCAGATATGGATATTTGATGGGCCTACAGGTGAAGGCCGACTTTTGAGATTCAGAATGGGACATAGTGCCCCTCTTACCAGTATCAGATATTATGGAGAAAACGGACAACAAATTCTAAGTGCAAGTAAGTTTCTACCATCTATCATTATTATGTAAGTAGTGAGAGGTAGAAGCTCGGGTTTCATTTGGTATTTTAAACATTTTTAAATTGAGGTGTTTGTTGAAATGATCCTAAACTGTAACATTGGGCTTTTTATAGGACCTAATTTTTTTAAGATCTGTGACTAATTTGGACTCTTGTTTTGATGATGTCTAATTAGGAATTCTATGTGTACTGTAGGTCAAGATGGAACTCTTCAGTCATTTTCTACAGTACATGAGAAATTCAACAAGAGCTTGGGACATGGTAAGTCATTTGCAAGATAGAAAATAAGCTACTAGTGGGCCAGGGAGATGGCTTGGTGGAATAAGTGCTTCCCTGGCAAGCACAAGGACCTGAGTTCAATCCCCCCACCCCACAAAAAAAAATAAAAATAAAATAAAGAAAGAAAATAAGCTACTAGTCATAAAAGAAACATTTTTAGGATTCTTGTGACAGATCTGGTGGAGGTTTTCATAACGTAATGTCTTAGATAAAGAAAAAAAGTGCATAGAAGAGGTGCTACTAATAAGATGCTAGTGTCAGAATTGCTGTGAAATGGTGGAATCAGATCACTTAAAAAATGTTAGGCATTTTGGGTGATTAAAAGTGTGCTACTGCCCCACCAAAATACACTGATAACCTAATGTGAGCCTGTAAATGCAGAATTTTAAAGACAAAGGCAAAATTAGTCAAAGCACCAAAATAACCAGTCTCTCTTAGTTCTTCACTTTTCTTGCTGTAAAGCGCTCTTATATTATTTTTCTTCTTATGGTTTCTAATCTTTGAAAAGGGGTGGACAAATAGTTCAGTGAATTGCAGGCACAGAGGCAGGGGCCTGCTGTGCCGGCCCTGCCCCTAGGGCACACTGATTGGGCAATTGAGACTGGATATGGTAGCGCGCATCTGTTATCCCAGTCCTTGGGAGGCTGTAAACAGGTGGATTGCTACGAGTCTGATCTAGTAGTGAGACCCCCCAAACACCCTGTAGACCCTTCCCTAAATACAAAAAAAAATTCTTTAAAAATTGTATTGACTAACAATTGTTTCCAGGCTAATCAGTAGTCATCTTTTTAATATATGTGCTGCCGAAGCATGCAAAATAATCATCTTTTTTTTTTTTTTGATGGAACCAGGGATTGAACTCAGGCCCTTGCACTTGCCAGGGAAGTGCTTATTCCACTGAGCCATCTCCCTGGCCCCTAAAAGTCATCTTTTTAAAGTAGGCATTCTTATAAGTGCATGCTACAGGTAAAATCTTAGTCATTTTTAGTTAATATGTAAAAATTTCCTCTTGAAATTAATTGGGGAAATTTGATATCTTTTAAGAACCATCCAGTCTAAGAGTATGATACATTCTCATTGAAGTTGTCTTTTATAAAAGACACACTTAAGTGAAATTTTAAGTTTTTTCTATGTTGTTTCTATGAATATGATTTTATTCAGTGTTAAAAAGTTGGACTTTCTTATGTGATGAAAATATATAGTGATGGTTCAAATTAAACTTTAATGCAATAAAAGACATTTTTCTTTGATCCCCTTCAAAATACTTCTTTGGCATATTCAGAGCCCATCATTCTTTCCAGTTTCAGAAGCAGTTCTGGAAATTCTTATTGGTGAATGTCTTTGGTCAAAACCACAGAGTCTTGTATGTCGGTGCTATGTAATAGAAAGGCAGGCTCATGAAAACATGAGTGTGTCCTCATTCACCTTATTCCCTGGATCTGGCTCTTTCCTAAAATCAAAATGACCTTGGAAATTAAAATGTTTGGAATGGATTCATGACCTCAAGGAAGCCAGGAGAGCACACCTAAAGACTCTTATGAAAGAAGACTTCCCAAAGTGGCAAGCACTTCAGAAGGTGTTAAGAACAGTTGGGTTTGCAAAGTGAGGGGCAATATTACTAGGGGGACTTATGTCAATATGTACTTTACTGTAACAGTTTAAAAGTATTTAAACATTCATTGTGTTTTTTGATCATACTGGTAGGTGATCAGTGAAACTTACTGATAATTACTTGGTTGCTGCTTTTTATTGACTTGATTGTATGATCATATCATGGGCAGATATTTTGCCTGATCTTCAATTATTTATGCTTCATAAGTTGTTTTTTGTGTCTTAATTACATAAACTAGAAATAGTCAGTGGCAATACTGATTACATTCTTGTTTTGCTCTTGACCTTAATGGGAATATCTTGAATGTAGCATTGTGGCAATAACATAGATTGTTAATGAATATATATATATATATATATATATATATATATATATATATATATATATATATACACATATATATATATACACTTTTAATTAAGAAATATACTCATAGCTATTATCTCTTACCCCTAACCTCAGGATTAATAAATAAAAAGAGAGTCAAGCGTAAAGGACTTCAAAATACTATGTCAGTAAAACTTCCACCTATCACAAAGTTTGCAGCTGGTAAGTACCTTTGTTGTTTTATACATGTTTCTTCTGTTTTACTAATAATGAATTTGTAGCTATTCAGAGATAAACCCAAGTGTATTCTGTTTTGTGTAAAGTTTAAAATAAGTTGTTTGTAGCATAAATTTATTAATTTCAGTTATTTTCTGTAACAGGTACTGTTAGTATTTTGATTTTATGGTCCTTTCTGTTATGTGGCTGATGTAATGAATGCCACTAAAGTGGAAGCATGAGAACCGAGATATAAAAACATGGAGCTGAAAATAATCAACATTTAGGTACATTGATGTTTTAGTATATGTCCTTGGAGCAGGACTTCTTTTCAAGAAGCAAATTTTAGAAAAATATGTATAGACGATAGTTTAGTGAAAATGCTCAGGAAATAACTGTAAATATCATTTCTTTTTTTTTCTCTTTTTTTTCTTTCCATTTGTGTATTTGGTACAGGGTCTCTCACGCAGGGTCTTGGACTTGTAGTGATCGTCCTGTTTTTAGCCTCCCCCGTGCTGGGACTGCAGGTGTGCATCACCATGCCCAGCTCGGTCGTCCACTTAGTGCACCGTGGGGCACCCTGGTGCGGCTTGTAGGACCTGAGGTTGAATCCAGTCCCTGCACTTGCCAAAGCAGGCGCTTAGTTCACTGAGCTATCTCGCCAGCCCATGTAGATGTCATTTCTTTCTTAGGGTTGTTATTATTCACTGTTTTTTCTTCTTTCTTGACCATTCTGTCTTATTTTCTTACAGCCTAAAATATTTTTCGAAAACATACATCTGAATACTGTCAGCTATTGGTTTAAAATCTTCTAGTAGCATCTTCACTACCTTCAGGATAGAATCTTCTCTCCATAAGGGCTTTGAAGACTAGAGCATCCCTAGTTGCCTTGTCCTGTTATATCTCCCAAGAAAGTACTTCACCTATGTGGTTTTCTCAGTTTTGTTCAGATGTTGTTAGGCTTATTTGCAATAGAACCTTCTCAGCCTCTGCCCTGCTAATTTTTATTGGTTGTACTATTTTTTTTTTTTTTTTCAGGAAGCTATGTATTAACTTCCCATAATGTCTTAGTGAAACTCTTCCCAGGTGCTCTTATAAAAACACTATCATGCCATTAGACTTTCACTATAATTTCTTGAAGTAATCATTCTACCGTATGTAAAACATCAAAATACATTGAATACCATAATATATAGTTTTTAACTTGTCAATTAAAAATAGTTTTTATATTGGATAACCTGTTTTACCATTCTATCTCTGATCTCTGGTATTAAGTGAAATATTAGACACTTAGTAGTGAATGGGAGTATGACAGTTTATGATTTTAATTATTTTTAGAGGCAGCTCGTGAGAGTGACTGGGATGGTATCATTGCTTGCCATCTGGGTAAGCTATCCTGTTCAACATGGAATTATCAGAGGTCTACAATAGGCTCCTACTTTCTCAGACCAAAAGAATTGAAGACAGATGGCATCACTGCAACAGTAAGTAGCTTGCTTTTTTAGGATATTTTCCCCTTTAAAATTGTCCTGTGGTAATTTTGTTGTACACAAGTTCATTAATAACATTGGTCAGAAGAAACATAGAACAATTTGGAAGTTATTTCCTGTTATGTTTTGCAAGTTGCAAAGATCTATTTCACTCTTTGATGTTGAATGTGAAGGAGTATCCCAGTGAATTTTAAATTTGCATTTCCACAAGGATTTATGGTGTTTTGATGTGATTGTGGACTATTTAAATGTGTCTGTCCTTATACCAGTACTACATTGTCTCCATTATGTTAGCTTTGTAAAGGTTTTGAAATCAGAAAGTGTGACTCTTCCAAGTTTGTTCTTCTGTTTTTCAAAATTATTTAGGCTCTTTTGTTCCCTTGAGTTAGATCAGCCTATCAGTTTATGAGAAACAACACAACTAGGATTTTGACTCTAGATCACTTTGAATGTTGCCACTTCTGGCCCAGGAACAATTTCTCTCAACAGTGTTATACTTGTCAGTGTATGTCTCTCACTTCTTCGATTAAATTTTTTGCTGTATTTATTTCTTTCTAAGTGGAATTGTTATTTTGGATTGTTAATATTGTATCTTGCAACCTTTCTGGATTTATTCTAATAATTGCTAAATGGATACCTGTCCTTTTGATAGTGCTAAAGAGTACAACTCAACATTTAGCCTTACTAAATTAATTTTAAAAAAATTAACCTTACTGTGTACAAACTACTTAAGTATGTAGGCTTTACTCTTAATAGTGTGATGTCAGTTTTAAGCTTTTATATAATTTTCTAAACTGTATGAATTGTTTTATGTTTCTTTAGAAGTGTAGCTGTACACTTTTAAATGGGCTAAGTCTTTAAACAGAAATTGTACTACTAGTAATAAAGGTAGCCGCTAATATTTTATGAGTGCTTACTTTGTTCTAGGCTCCTTGTTTGGCATATATTTTATATCATTCTCACAACTATTCTGATTTGGTCTGTTGTTATCTTTATAGATGATGAGACTGAGTAGAGTGGCTAGGTTTTGAGCCTATAACTATTTATTCTGGACCCTTTATTCTAATGCTCTATAATGATCATTAATAATTAGAATTTTTAGCATATGAATGATCCTTCACTGGTGGTGAGTCCTTGCTCTGGCAATCTGAGCTCCTTAGAACAAGGCTAGTATCAATAAGAAAAAAAAACTAATTGTTAGACAGTCCGTGCACCAAAATATAATTTGTGACCCAAAGGTACCTCTTACAGTTTCTTTTTACTTTGTTTATTGTGTATTAGAAAATAGAATGAATAAATCAGAAAAGATTGTTGGAATTAAAAAAAAAAAAAAGATTGCTAGGAGCAGGCACATTAGCCACAATAAATCCTATTAAATAAAATAAGTTCTAAAAACTGTACTAGGGTGAAGACAGTCCTTTCTTACTTATAAATTATAGTTTACTATCTCAGAAAGGAAATAACAGTTCTTCCTGAGAAAATAACACTGTAACAGCACATAAACATGGCTTAATGAAAATAAATGATTAAGTTTGTGTTCCATTAGGAGGACAGAATGCTTTTTAAGCTTGAGTTTATTATTTCCTATATAAAATAGTTTTTAATGAAATGACCTTTAATTATTCAGAAAAATAGATATACATGAAACATTTTTATGTAACATCATAGAAATGTGGTATTTCAGTGTTGCCACTCCTGACCCAGAATAGTTTATCTACTTCATGATGCTTTGTATAGTTACATCAAATATTAAATCTTAAATATTTTCTCAGTTAAATCTCAATTAAATATTTTCTGTTTAAGCCATAGCTTTAAATTCAGCAGTCCTTTGAATGCTCTTTTGGGTGAGTGACATCTGACACATGGGTTGTTGGAGATCTTTCTGGTATTGATCCAATAAATAAGTAGCATGTCTTATGTTTTCAACATATATATTACCTTCCTAATATCTTATAATTAAAATATTTTGGTGGGCCAGCAAGATAGCTCAGCAGTCTAAAGTGCCTGCTTAGGCAAGCTTAGGCAGGTGCAGTGGACCTGTGTTTGGGAGCAGGGCAGGCTGAGCTGGCCAAAAAAAAATTTTTTTGAGGAGGTCTTTTTCATCAAGCATTCTTACTTATGGAATATCAGCTTCAGAAGCAATTACAAGAATGAAGTGTGGTAGGGAAAAGTTGGACTTCTAGAGTACTTTCTTTGACACTGCTCAGAATAAATTAAAAGACCATCTCAATAAACAGTTTTCTTAACTTCATACATTTCATTTGTATTAACTTGTTATATTTTGTTATCTCAAATATAATTTATATGGAATAGGGTTCAATTATGTCATTTGGATTTAAGTGGTATTATCCCTTCCCTGAAGGCAGTGGATATAACTTCTTGTGGAAACTTTGCTATAATTGGCCTCTCATCAGGAACTGTAGATGTGTATAACATGCAGTCTGGCATACATCGAGGAAGTTTTGGCAAGGATCAAGGTATTCTTTTCTTTTTTTTATTAAAATAAGTTTTTTGTTTTGTTCTGTTTTTGTGGTACCGGGGATGGGGACCAGCGTGGCATGTGGTGCCAGGGATCAAGCCCTGGTCCCTGCCCTTGCCTTAGCAGGTGCTTAGTCCACTGAACTATCATGCCAGCCCTGATTTTTCTTTTTTGCCTGAGCAGAATAAAAATTAATAATCTCCCTGTCCTCAAAAATCCTTATCATTTAAAGACTTAAGAGGCAGGCATAATGAAAATTTCAGTATTTGAATAAAAAAATTGCTCATGATTTATTGAAAAATAGTCTTTCACAATTCTAACTTGTTTTTTCTTTTAACATGTGTTTAAAAGCTCATAAGGGGTCTGTTAGAGGTGTTGCAGTGGATGGACTGAACCAGTTAACCATTACAACTGGTAGTGAAGGATTACTCAAATTCTGGAACTTTAAAAACAAATGTTTAATGCATTCTATGAACCTTGATTCATCTCCAAATATAATGGTGTTGCACAGGGACAGGTAAGTAATAGATTTTTTTTTATGGTGTTTTTAGTACAAGTTCTTAAGTATGCCAGATTTCTTTCATATGCCAGATGGAAGAAATCAGACTGATAAGAACAGTATTTGGTTTAATTTCCTTAAAGCTGTATTTGATGAACAAAATACAAAGTCTGTGCTTTTTGCGTATTCAACCTGGTGTGTTTATCTTGATAGTGGCATTTTGGGACTTGCCTTGGATGACTTCTCCATTAATGTGCTGGACATAGAAACTAAGAAGGTTGTCAGACAGTTTTCTGGACACCAAGGCCAAATAAATGACATGGTAAAGCAAACTTCAGTTCTTTAAACACCTTGGCTCATTTCTCCTTCAATTAAAAATGTTCAAATAATTCAGTCTGTTCCTTTAATAACCATATACTTATATGAAGGGACTTTCAAAATAGTAATTTGCAAGATAATTTGCAAAGATATTTTTAAGAAAAATTTGGGATTAAAAGTTTAATGTTTTTTGGAAATTCTTGTGATTAGACTCAAGCATAAGTCCTAAATTTACCTTTTTGGTTTTTTTTTCTCTCTTTCTCTGTTTTTTTGGTACCAGCGAGTCAAAGTCAAGACTTTTAACGTTTGCCAGGCAGGTGCTTAAGCTGTTGAGCTATGTCCCTGGCCCTGTTTCTCTTTAGATAAGACATGTTTCATTACTACAAAAGTGTATCATTTTTTATTTCATATCAAAGTAAGCTGAGAGAATTCATTGCTCCTCTTCTACTTATCTAATGAATTAGTAGTAGCCGAGACTAACTGGTTTATTCTAGTTTGCTGTTATTTTTAGAGTTCATATATCGTAACTCCAAAAGAACTTTTAAAAATGTGGGTGGTTTGTCATTATTTTCTTGTAGTGGATAATATACAATAGCAAGTAAACTATTTTAGAAACATATCTTTTAAAAAACTCTTAATTTGAGCGTGTTGGTGTATGTGTGTAATCCTAGTGATGTGGGAGGCTCAAGCCGAGGAATCCCAGACTAGGCAACACAGCGACTTAGTGAGACCCTGTCTAAAAATTAAAAATATTTAGCAAGACTGGGCATGTAGCTCAGTGTGAAAGTACTGGGTTTAATCATCAGTACTTTTGAAAAAAAAAAACCTTAAATTTATAAATAAAGGGTTATATTGAATATATGTTGTCCTTTGGCCTTGCTTCCAGACATTGCTTGAAAAGAAATAAAGATTCCTAACTAATGAGTGAAAACTCAGCTACATTTATTCATGAGGTCTGACATAAAAAATTAGAATTTACAATGCATTGCTTTTTGCCTTAAAATTAGTGGAAACAAATTGCAAAAAAAAAAGTACAGCCTGCATCTTGGAAGTTGGCAAAATTATCCATCAACAGATTTGTTTTGATAGCACCTGTATGTGTGGTACTGGAGTAATGGTGATAAAATGGAATCTGTGTCAACTTGCTCTTCCTGTGTTTTTCCTTTTCAAACTTTACTTTTCTATTTGAGTGTCTGTAGTTTTTCTTCAGTAGAAAATTACTCCTATTCACTTAATTCATTTATATCATGACCTTAAATCTGTTATTCATGTCTCGTGCTATCTTTCTACCTTTCTGTAAATTGAGCAAGTTGACACTGACACCTTTATTATAGTATTATTGTTAATATGGATGGTCATAATCATTATGTGTTTGGATCCTTGGATAGACAATGTGCTTAAAATTTTTCCTTTTAAAAAATAAATAAAATTTAAAAAATTTTCCTTTTGAGTCTTTCACATCTTATCTGAGTCTCTCAACACTTATGTGCTACAATTAGGAAAAGCTGCTGCCCACTTTATAGCTAGAAAATACAGCTCTTTAAAAATGGCATAAGTACTTCATTGTTTAAATTGCTTTGGAAATTCTTATGATTATTATATTTTTAACTTGTATTTTAGAAGTGATGCATTGTTATGGGGAAAAAAAGGTATTTCTTTGTGGTTTTGCCTTTTTTTTTTTAATTCTAGGGATCAAACTCAGGGCCTTGTGCAATGCTAGACAAACATTACCACTGCGCTACATCCCTAGCCCAGAAAAAGTGATTTTTTTTTTCCAAGTACTGGAAGGGCCTGAGGAATAGCTTAGCACGTTAAGTGCCTTCCTAGCAAGCACAAGGTCCTGAGTTCAATCCCAATGCCAAAAAAAAAAAAATTATAGTACAGTACTGGGGATGGAACCTGATTCTTATTCTGAGTCATATCCCTAGCCTTTTTTTAAAATGTAAAAATGTAGAATAAAATTTCATAATATAGTAGGAGAACAGTAACAGTTAATACAGTATATATAGTTCTCTTTAAAGTAGTTATTCAGAGTACAAGATGTGGGCATAAAGAAAATCCTCCAAATGATGTTAGCACAAACCTTTTCATTGAACTGTAAGAAAACTAGTAACATATCTTGTTTTGTTTTTTTTTTCTTTTCCTTATTTGCATCCTATTTTTCTTTTGGGAAGTTTCTTTCCGTTTTCTCATAGCAAGGAGGTAATATGGTTACACATGTGAGCCTGATATATCTTTTAATTTTTTGAGGCAGGTTTTCACTAAGTTGGCCAGGCTAGGCTGGAACTTGTGATCCTTCTTTCTTAAGCCTTATGGAGTGCTGGGATTACCATCCAGATCAGAAATGGTGATTTTTAAAGTTACAAATGGATGTAGATTTACTAGCTTTGACATTTGATTTTGAATTTTCTGTCTTCAAAATTATAGTGATTTGGATTAATTCTTAGAAAGTCAAAAATATTCTTTATAAAGAATAGAATTTTTATTTTTCAGAAATACTTTATAGGGGCTGGGGAAATGGCTCAGTGAAATAAGCACTTCCCTGGCAAGCACAAGAGTCTTGAGTTCAATCCCCGGTTCTGCCAAAAAAAAAAAAAGAGAAAGAAATACTTTATAAATGAAATTAAGCTAACAATTATTTTAAGTGAATAATCACAGGAATAGCATTTTAATATTAAAAATGATTTGTAGGCACAGTTGAATTCTTTAAAGCAATTGAGATTATAGTATGAAAATTGTGATAATTCTTACTTTTTTTAATTTTTATAATTCATTTAACTATTTAATTCATTCTTATCCCACATTAGTAGAATAGTATATAGGAAATAGTGTTTTCTTTTATGAAATGAGGCAATCTGAATTTTGTGTTTACTTTTTCATGAAGTCTGAATCAAATCGTGTGTGTGTGTGTGTGTACACGAATGCACATAGAAGAACACATAGAAGTGTATATAATTTATTTATTTATTTACTTTTAAGACTTTCAGTCCTGATGGTCGATGGTTAATAAGTGCTGCGATGGATTGCTCTATTAGGATTTGGGACCTTCCATCTGGGTGGTAAGTTTATTTTTCAATCCATCAGATGATTTTTCATTATCTTAACATGTGACTTTTACTTGTAGTTAGTGGGTTGTATAGTTAATGAATGTGAATGCATTTGGAGATTTTCTAATACGATTGTATCTTATCCTTAGAGTATTTTGGGTCTCTAAACAGTAACATGATGAAATACAATAGAAGAGCACAGATTTAGAGGTCAGTTGTATGAATTTGAAGAAAGTTTAGCCTTAATACCTCAAGATGGAGCTTGAAGACTTAAAATCAGCACTGAATTTTTAAAAATCCTAGTTTTTCTTTTTGTGTGTTACATATCTCTATCAATAGCATAGCAGTGTCAGAAAGTTGTTTCATGGAGTGAAACTTGCTGCTGATCCAACAGTTTCTCAGGAATTAGATAACTTCTTATGTGAAAGCAATCTGACCTTTACAAGGGAAAAACCCTGATGCTCTCATTTCCCCTCAACTTTGCTATGGGCGTGAGGTACACCTGCCTATTCAGCATACACACATCCAAAGGGTACCATTCGTGGATCCAGTGCCAATAAGCAGGGACTGTCCATAGGTGTGTCCTTTTTCATATGAAATAAAATAAAAACAAAATCTAGTCAGCTGTGTCCTCCAGCTCCAAAGAGTATATCAAAAGTTGGTGATTCCTAATTAGCAAAACTTTTTAAAGACAGCATTAGAAAAATTGGTGATCTATTACTTCTTGGTCTTTTATTACTGTTTTCTGAAAATGAACATTATGTAATTTGAATTAAAGTAAGAAATGTTGAGAAGTAATAAGGTTAAAATAGTGCTTAATTACAGCTAAACTAACATTTACCTAGTGCTGCTAGATACTTTATGCTGTTTATTTTTTCCTATCCTAAAAATTAGTACTGTTACTGTTAATTACTAGCTCCATTTCACAAGTAAGGAAATAGAAGCTTACAGACAAATTTAATAATTTGTCCACAGTGGCTTAGTTTATAAATAGTAGAACAAAAAATAAATACAAGAAAAAGAAATGCTTTCCTAACAATTATGGTATTATCATTTCTCAAATTATGTCCTCTGTTCTAAAAATGGGTTGATTTTCTCGCTGTAGAAGATAAGATTTAGTATTTTATCATGCAACCTTGATAACTATTGAGTTATTTTTTTATTTCCTTTTTCAATGTAATTGGTATGGTAACCTTTGGAGATTTCTAGTCCTGTTTTCATTATTTACACAGCACGCTAAATAAAGAATATATAACCTAAAATGAAGCAATCTGTGAGTAAACAAACCTAAATGTTGAAAATTTGTTATTATTTACCTTCCGACTCCAGCATCATTACCACCAGTTTTTAATTTCTATTGGGTTTTTGTTGTTTTAACCTTTTGGAAATTCAGATTGAACTGTTGAGGCAGAATAATAAATATATAAAACTATCAAGTTTTATGAAAGAAATTTTTGAATTTTCTTTCATTGTCTCCTCCCCACCTTTTCTGAGAGCATCAGAAGAGTTGAGACAAAACATTGTTTTACATTTCTCACTGAGTCATTAATCATCCCTTTGTTGATTTCATTATCTTGAAGAAAGAACATACATACACTTTGATCATTTTTCCAGAAAAATCATAATTAGCTTACAGAATATTACTTGATCTTGAAATTTTGATTCCTTACATTGGGAATATAGTTAATATTTTTCAGAAAAACGTTACAATATATTTGGAATTTTTCATACTGTACAAGTATCAGGAGACTATAGGAACTTGTAGTATGCCTGGTATTAAGACTACACACTTAAGTTACGTGAACGAATATGACAGTGTAAAATAAAATATGTTGTATATGTAGAAACTGTCTTCCACAAGTTTTTACTAAAGGAAAGACAGTTTACCCCCACAGCACAGCTGTAAAAATGCAGTTGCACAATGACATTGACAAAAAAATTATAGTATGGAGTAAAACAAATTTGCTCAAGCAGTAAATTCTTTTCTTACCAAAAAGATCAAAGCATGTTAGGAACTTTCACCCTCACATACTGCAGCTTTCACAGAATAATATTGATCAGTGCAAAGGGGGAAAGTAATATGTGAAGTCACTGTGGTTTTGGTTTAATTTTAATTTGTATACTAGGTTAGTATCTTCTGCTCTAGCTTGTCTGGATTAAATGAATTAACATAAATAATTGATAGTCTCTGATAGTCACTTGTTAACAAGTGTTTTCTTTTTCTTCATTCCCTTGATCCCTAAGAAAAATCATTCTATGAGCTTCCAAGATAATCCTGAGCCAGAAACAAGACAGCTTATTGCTGCACTTTTCTACCATAACCAAAACTTGTTACTGTCCTGAGCACACTTGGCCATTTTTTTTCAGTACTCCTAATATTAGTATTTTTTTTCCAATCTTGTTTTCATTATTAAGGATTTATGTTTCTGATGGCTCTTTCAGCAAATTGAGAGATTTCTTATTATTGCCAAGTCACTTAATATCTCCACCAGAGAGCCTTTTGCATTTAAGCAAAAGTGTGTTCCATGAATCACCAGTGTAAACACACCCTATTTATATATGCTGTAACAGTTTGCTGTGTCTTTAGTTTCAGTAGTGGTTTTAATAGGCATTAAATGTGGTTAAAGTTTAAACTGCTTGGGTTCAAATCTTGGCTTAGTTGCTTTGTCCCTGATAAAGTTCTGAGTTTTCTAATCTGTATAGAGAGAGTAGATTTGCCTCATAAATTGCAAGGATTAAATTATTTCAAAATCATGGTAGCTGTTACTTTGCTTAAAATTAGTATAATCTTCTAAAGGTACTCTTGTTCTTAGTCTTAGAGGTCTTCCTGGCTCAGTGGGGATTCACATAGCCCTTACTCTTTATTCCGTAAGCCCACTTCACTTCCAGTGGCTGCTGTCCTAGTCAGATTTGTCTTGTTAAACAATTACTAACAAAGTCTCACAATTTTTTCTAATCAAATATATTTTGTACCCTGTTGGGAAATTGTCTTATGAAAGTAACCTTCCTAGTACAATCTGCTCAGTAATCTTTACTAAGTTACGGTCAATTTTGAGGTAAAAACAAATTTGGCTATTTGGTGCTTATACATCTTATGCTCCTGTTTAATGGTTCTACCCAAATGTACTCCTCACCATACACCTAATTGTATTTTTTCTCTCTTAACTCTTCTCAGCCTGGAAATGTGTTCTCTGCTGTTAAAATCCTTTGAAATCCTGTCTAGTTTTAAAGCTCAGCTGAAACATCCTGTTCTGTGTGAGACCTTTCTGAGTCTCTTGAGTGTAGTCACTCAGTTTCTCTCCAATTTTCAAACTCCTTTAGAAATTTGGAGGTGGGGGTGGGTATTGAACTCAGGGCCTTTGCACTGAGCAGTATTTCAACCCTTACTGTTTTTATTTTTGTGTCAAAACATAATCTCACTAAGTGGGGCTGAGCTGGGCTCAAATTTCAAATCTTGTCTCAGCCTCTGAGTGCTGGACTTATAGGCATGCACCACTCATGCCTCCATTCTGCATTTTAAAACTATCAGGCTATTTCCCTAAGCTACATTCTGATTGATTATTTGCTAAAGACTAAATGTATATATTTTTCATGTATCACACGGTTACCTCTTTGGAAAATAATGGCTCAAAATTTTTTTCTGTTACCATTCTCTTATTTTGAGCCATTTTGTTTTATAACATTGATCTGTTTTTGCAGTTTTTATTTTATTTCTATTTTTTTTCTGTTCTTTAGGGAAGGGTGTTCAGGGTCTCACTACTAGATCAGACTCGTAGTGATTCTCCTGTTTACAGCCTCCCAAGTGTTGGAATTGCAGGCACACACCACCACTCCCAGTCTCAATTGCCATCTCAGCACACCCCAGGGCCAAGGCCAGCACTGAACACCTAGGATCTAACTCCAGCCCCTGTGTCTGCCTAAACAGGTGCTTTAATCGTCTAAGCTGTCTGATCAGCCCAAAACTTCTTTATTTAGTTGGACCATTTAGTGTTCTGGGTCTTTCTTCTTAAAAGACATTATTTTCAAATAGTCACTGAGTTGATAAACGTGTTTATCACTAATAACTTTATGCCTGTGATTAAAAATACACTCAAAAATTTATGTACCCTATCCATTGTTCCTTCAGCAGAAATACTTTTTGTTAACTTTTTTTTTTTGTAGTAATGTGCTTTAACATATTAATCTCTTTTATAGCCTTATAGACTGCTTTTTGTTGGACTCAGCTCCTCTCAATGTTACTATGTCCCCTACTGGAGACTTTTTAGCGACTTCTCATGTGGACCACCTTGGAATTTATCTGTGGTGAGTTATCTCATATACTTACATGTAGGAGCAAGATAGAAGCGCTCCTATCAGAAAATCATAGTTGTTAAAATTATCACTCAGTTAAAAAATACAATGAATATTTAAGTACAATGACACCTCAGTTGTCTGATGGAGCCAAGGTTGAACTTTCCACTACTTGAACAAGCTAAGTTTGAAAAACATTCTGCTTGCTGTTCCTAACTGTCCTTGGCAGTCAGACTGAAAAACCACCTTGAAAAACTGTACAGGCTGAGAATGCGTAGCATCTCATAGGGAATACCAAGGGGTGATGCTGCATTGTTAAGTATGCTCCTGCCCAGAGAGCGTGTAGTATTTGTGTTAGTACATTAAGACATTGTCATTGTGCTGTGTGTGTGTGTTATCGGTATAAAATACTGTAACTATGGTTCCTAATACTAATAATAAGGCTAAGAGGAAAAACTTAAAACCAAGGTAGCGTTAAAGAAAAGAATCATTGCAAAATTTTTAAGGTGAGGAAAAATGAATTTATAAATGTAATTTTAGGGCCTCAAAATCAATTATTTAGTTTTCCATTGTTTCTTATTGGGAAAATGTATTCATTCTCAAACTTTTTGATGTTCATGCACAAATTTGGAACAAATTGAGTTCAACAACTGAGGTATCACTATAGTTGACGCAGGTGGTTAAAGCACTATAAATCTATGACTAATTCAATATCTGTGTGATTAACATCTTTGTTTATGGGTATATTCTAAACTACATGATTGATTTTTATGTTATCATATTTAGCTTTTATTTGCAGAAAGAGTAAGTAAATCTAAAACATTAAAAAGCCAGACAGGTCCTTAATTAATACCTTACACTTCACTACTGCTACATGACCTTGACCATTCCTTCTAAACTTCAACCTGCTTTATAAAATAAGACCCATGTATGAGCTAAATGGTAGTAAGATTTATTCTGGTTGCATGACTTTTTATAACGTGAAGATATTCGCAGAAATTTTTAAACTTTTATTTAAATTTTAAGAATCTGTGATACCTCAAAATGACAACTAAGTCACCTGGGTCTTGAAAAAATTTTATCTGCTTTCTGAGTTCATGTGACTATTTAACTCTTACTGAGGAAGAAAAAAATGATTCCTTTTCTAATTCTAAAATGTTACTTTTTAAACAAAATGTAGATACATTTGGCCACCTTGATAAGTTGAGCAAGAAATCTCTTAAAATCTGAAACTTCAGATTAAAGTAAGAAAATATTACCTGTGGGACTTCCATGGCAGGAGTATGGAGCTTTTCTGCGTAGTACTATTAATATAACACAAGACTTGAGATTCCTAATTTTTATTTTCCATTTGAGATTCATATTGGGTGGGAAAAAGAATACGTCTGTGTTTTGGGAGTAGTGTCTGTATTTTCATTACTCATCCATGAACATATAGGGTAAGTAGCAGAAAAATAGCCACTTAGTAGATTATTCTAGAAAAAGAAAATCCATGACTAGTCTATATCCTCAAGAACATAAACAGTATATTCAGTCTGAATCCATTTTTGTTATTATTTCCTTAAGCCAGGGATGATATTTTTAAAACAATATGTAGAAATTATTTTACCTTATGAAGGTATAATTTGCTATTGGTGCTTCTTAATCATATTTTATACTATATTAACTGATTCTGTTATTTTTATGCAGCGTTCCTGGGATAATATATGTATGACATAAAGGTGATTTCGTGTTAATGCAGTCTGGTCTTTTACTAACTAGTTAGTATAGTCTGGTAAAATGCCAGATCATAAAGATTTTTAGCAGCTGTTGAAATTTCTCTGAAATAATTATTTTTAAACTTTTAAAGTATTCTTTCTGCTTGATTTCATAGGTCCAATATTTCCTTGTATTCAGTCGTCTCATTACGACCACTTCCTACAGATTATGTTCCATCAGTAGTTATGCTTCCTGGTACTTATCATACCCAAGGTAATCATGAAATAGTGAAATAATTTTTGAAGTGTAATATTGTAAGTCTAATTTAATGACTTGGTTAGAAGGCAAAGTTCAGTGCATTCCATCAAAGGGTGTTAACTGAAATGAAATATTTTGACTTTAGTTTATACGAAGATATATTTGATATTATATCTGTATCAAATAACAGTGATATATGTCTTTTTAGCCTAATGGTAGAAGTTGTAGTTAATATGAAAAATTAAAGGAAAAGGATCATAAGCCAAGGTAAATATTAAGAGTTTCTGAGCCTATATTAAGGGGACATATTATAAAATATAAATGGATGTGGGCTGAATTAAGTCACTTTTCTATAAAAATTTCATTTTGCATTAATTTATCTTAATTTTTTTTAAGATGTGGAAGTATCAGAAGAAAATATAGAGCCAAGTGATGAAATGATAGCGTATAATTCACCAGAACAGTTGAGTGAGCAATTAGTTACTCTGTCACTTCTTCCCGAATCACGGTGGAAAAACCTTCTGAATCTTGATGTTATTAAGGTAATACTTACAGTACATGTAATACTGAGCTTTAAACACACCTGTAATTATATTTTTTAACCAGAGGCCATTAGGAGGGACAGTGTTTCAGCAAAGATAATACTATTGAATTGAATGTATTTCACTTAGTGTGGCTTTCATAAAGATATCCTCAGTGTATCAGCTTTGAGACTACTCTGCAGATGTATATTTGGCAGAATTACTATCTTCATTTGTGATAGAGTTTTTAGAAATTCTATGATTTTTAAATCTAGTGTGATAAATTACTTTTGAGCTTCTAAAACAAGAAGGCAAAAAATTGCTGCCCTAATGTATCTTACTGTTAGATGTTGGAGGCTTAAGAAATTTTTATTAGGCTGCAGTTAACTTTATCAGCCCCTACTCTCTTATCAAGTATAAAAAGATTTTTTCAACTTACTGTATAGGATCAGAGCTGTAAGTTTATACTATAGATCCCAGATAATATAGTTTTTTGCTATATTTGACAGTGAGAAAGTTAAATCCCTTGGTCTTTGAAGAATTTCTATTTTTAAGGACCAGGGAGATGACGCAGTAGTATAAACGCTTCCCTGGCAACAAGCACAAGGGAGTTCAATCCCTGGTTCTGCAAAAAAAAAAAAAAAGAATTTCTATTTTTACATGAACAGTGGTCATCTGTAGTATAAATTAATGTATGCATGAGCCTAATTTATGAGTATAAAAATCACTTGAAAGGGTTGTTAGAATAGAAATTTTCAAGTTGTCTTCTAATAAGTACTGTTTTGTAAAACTCAGTATGGTTGGATATATGCAACTTGTATTAAATCACTAAAGCTTATATTAAATTACACTGTGGGCTATGATAAAATGTTTAAGAAGCACTGATAAGTTTAATAAGTAGTAGTAATTATTTTTAGCACCAGAGATGATGCATGGGTAAGAAAAATTTTCCTTGCTAAATTGTTGAGAAATTGGGTTTGAGCATAGAGGGCTGTGAACTAAGTGGGACTATGACAGTGAAAACCTAACATGTGGGCTAGTCTAAGCTCTAAAGAGTGTTTGATGAAATAGTATTAAAAGTATAAGTAAATGAGAAGAGGAAGCAAATAATGTCCAACTAATTGAGCAAAATTTTAGACTACTTTGATTTTCACTAAAATAAATGCCTATAAAATACAAGCTAGTTATCTTTGAGAGAAAATATTATATTTGTGTCCTACTAAATAAAAGAAGGTGAAATTCTTATACTATGTTTTATGTGTAACTTCTACTATGAGTTCCTTTGTAGAATTAATTTTCAGATTCCTTAGGAAACCTTTTTGTAGCCTTTTGTTCTTTTCCAAATCAGCAGCTGTCTCTTCTAACCTAAGAACAAGTTAAAAGAGTACTTAACTGCTATAGTGTACCATGTCGGAGGGCTGTGCTTACCACTGCAGCAGTGTGTTGTCATGAAATGATACATAGTTCCATGAGGCCACAAATATTCCAAGCTTACTTTTAAATAGAAAGTCTCCCTAGGGCAGTGGTGACAAACCTGTGGCACTGTTCCTTGGTGGGCTCTTCATTATCATTGAAAATTGCAAAGATTCATGAGAATAGAAGAATAGTATTAAGATAAAATTTTGAGGTTGGTTTATTATGCAGATTACCATAGACAGTCCCTTTCCTCAAATATGCCTGTGATAGTGATATATGGAAATATATTCATCAAAACTAACTTAATTCATTGGAAATTCCAGTAGAATTTTATTAACACTTGAAATATTTTATAAACCAGCTAGTTTTTGTTTTTGTTTTTTTTTAAGAAAAAAAATACTAATGAAAAGTAAAAACTAAAAAAATAGAAAAATTACTATTGTGCTTCATAAAAATTTTGCCAAATTTCCTCTAATGCAGGGTGTTGGCGTCTGCTTCTTTTTTTTTTTGGAGACAGTTTGAGAAGCCATTCTGTATAGAAATCCTGTTCTCTAGCCCATTTTGTTGTTTGCAAGATTGTATTCTGTATGAAAGGTCATTTCAGAAAGATAAACTTTGTCATCAAGCTGCTTCTGCATACAGGTAGTTTCCTTTGCCTTAGTCAGAAGGGGTGCTGGAGACTAGAGGTTGCACTGAGAAGCTGGGGTTAGGAATAACTGTAGTATCAGTCAAGTGGAGTTTATTCTAACATTCTAATCTGAAAAGTTTGGTTCCCTTTGTACTTCTTGGTATTTGTCTTAGGTTTGATTTGTAATTAATAATTGTTAGGATAATTGCTAATCTTTCTCATTCTCATTTTCTCTTAATCAGAAAAAGAATAAACCAAAGGAACCACCCAAAGTACCCAAGTCAGCACCATTTTTTATTCCAACAGTTCCTGGCCTTATTCCTAGATATGCAGCACCTGAGCAAAATAATGATCCCCAGCAGGTAAGTGCTAAATTAGAGCACTGTGTTTGTAAATATTTCAAATGTAATTCTTTACCAAACCCAGTTTTAAAAATATAAAATATATATATAATGATAGCTTATAATTACAAGCTATGTGTTGTTCATGACACATTTTTGTAATAATGTTTGTTTCTCTTTAAGTCTAAGGTAGTAAACCTGGGTGTTTTGGCTCAAAAATCAGATTTCTGTTTGAAACTTGAAGAAGGATTACTAAGTAATAAGTGTAAGTTAAATTGTATTTTAATGTATATCTTTAGCATGTTTTACTTATTATGAAAGAAATACCAGATTTCTTAGCTAAAAATGAGGCTAGTAAAAATAAAAGACTGAAATTTTGGTTTTCATCCGAACTAATACTAGCTTTTAAATTATAGTATATTAAATGAATGGTACTAAACTCAGATGGTAACAGTATAAGTTTCTTGCAAATCTTTCACATTTTCTGTATGGAAAGTTAAAGTTTTTCTTATTTTGAAATTTGGAGATGGATATATTTATTGATAATTTTTTTAATGAAGAGCTCTTTAATATGTACACATGTAAAATTTTGTTGTCCCTGGTAATTTGTATGCCTTTTGTTATTCAGATTTGATTTTCAGTAGTTTTTAGTGTGACAAAGACTTGCAATAGATAATTTCATGTTTTTGCAAATTACAATATAGAATTTTTATATATTTAAATGTGTTAATATATTTAAATGAGGTACTTGTGATTAATAACTGGAATTTATAAAAAATTTAATACAGATGAACCTGCTGTCAACCTTCTAAAAGAATTAGGCCCCTCAGGAATTGAAACAGAGCTGCGAAATTTGTCTCCTGATGGTGGTGGGTCTATAGAAGTTATGCAGAGTTTCTTGAAAATGATTGGACTGATGTTGGAAAGGAAGCGTGATTTTGAGTTAGCACAGGCATACCTTGCATTGTTTCTAAAGGTAAGTCTAATGTGAAATATTTCCATCTTTTCTCCTCAAAAGCTGTATTACCTAATGGAACTTTTCATAAAGTTGAGAATGATCTGTATCCACAGTGACCAAGGTGACAGCCACTTCACGTGTATAACTCTTGAATACTTGAATATGGCCAGTGTGACTGAGAAACTGAATTTTTAATTTTATTTAATGTTAATTACCACATTAGAGTAGTTGGACTAGGCAGCATGATAGTTTTGTTTTTCCCCCATGTAACAGCATAAAATTTTAAACTGTATTCCTTTATTTTCCTATCACCTATCTGCTCCAGTGTATTGATCCATTAACTTTAAGTAGTGAACTTTTTTTTTAAAGGGTCTACAGAGTCTACTAGATTGGACTTGTAGAGATCCACCTGTTTACATTTTCCTAAGAGCAAAGATTACTGGGAGCAGGTCACACCCAGTCTCAGTTGCCTTTTCAGTGTGCCCTGAGGGTGGGATTAACCCCATGCCCCTCTGCCTGCTTGTGGGTACTTTAATCCACTGAGCTATTTGACCGGCCCACGTACTGATATTTTGTGTAATTTTCTGTGATCACAAAGAGAAAGCCAGGTTTTAGGAGGTTTTTCTTCTATTGCTGAAATCAAAATGCTTGCCTCATCAGAATTGGAGTTTAAAGTGATTTGGCACAAGATAGTTACTTTTGTGATTAACATAATCATGAAATCATCTGTTGAAGGTCTGTCTTTAATTATTCCATCAATACTTAAAATGGGACCAGGGAGATGGCTTAGTAGAATAAGTGCTTTCCTAGCAAACACAAGGGCCAGAGTTCATTCCCTGCTTCCAGGGGGCAAAAAAAAAACTTAAAATGTTTTTACTCAATCTGATCACTTAAAAATCCCTAAAAGCTAGAAATTTAGATACTGGCCCAGGGCATTGAAAATTACAAGTTCCAGTTGCCTTTGTTTTTTCCCACATTTACTGTTTTAGTCACTTAACTTGAACTTACTTAAAAACCGTTAGGAAATAAAGAGTCCATCCATTATTCATTACTAGTGGAGTATCATAAAAGGAGAATTTATGGAATCACAAAAATGTGGAATTTAATTCCCAATACCATCAAAACAACAACAAAAATGAGGACTTTGTTCTAGTATTTTAGTGTGGTGGAGAAAAATAATGAAAATTTCAAGGAGAGAGAAATTAGAGATAATAATAAACCAGCATATAGTGGCACATCTGTTAATCCCAGCTTTTCAGAAGCTGAGGCAGGAGGATCACTTGAGTTCAAGGCCAGCCTAGAGTATATAGCAAAACCCTCTTTCAAAAAAAACCAAAATAAATAAACAAGCCATCATATAAGATGTATTTAGAGAGTATCTTTTAATTTCCTTGTGAGGAAATGAAATACAAAATAGGTAAAACCTTAATTTCATTAAATAAATATCCAACTATTATATTTTTGTTTTCAGTTACATCTTAAAATGCTTCCTTCAGAACCAGTACTCCTAGAAGAAATGACAAAATTATTATCACAAGTGGAAGAAAATTGGACTCATTTACAGTCACTCTTCAATCAAAGCATGTGTGTTCTAAATTATATCAAAAGTGCTTTGTTATAAACTTAAGTGTGTAAAGCAGTCAAAAACATAAATGGTTTCAGTTTAACTCATCTTTGCTTTTTAGGTTTAGTATAAAAAGTGCTAGCACTACTTACCTAGTCAGTAATTCCTTTAAATCTTAGTATTTTCCTGAAATAAAATTATACCTACCTTTTTTCTTTTTTTTTCTTTTTTTTGAAGATCTAAACAACCTACTCAAATGACTTATTTTTTTATCAAATTACTTTTGTATGAGTTTTTTGTATTGCCAGCATGTTTCTGAGTATATTACAAATAAGAGATGTGTGTGTATTGTAAAGTTGTGCTGAACTATATTGAATGTATCAGATGAAACAGATCTATATTATTATAAAAATCCCTTTTATGATCTGAAGATAATAGTTTTCTTCATGGCTTTGAGTGAAGGCCAGTTTTAAAAGTGGAAGGCAGGTTAGATGTCTCCTAGTACACCCTTCTTTGCACAAGAGGTGAGGTCATCTGGCATCATGGTGGTGATCTGACTTTCTGACATAGGGATACTGCTCTCTCCATCGTTGTGTTCTGAAGGAAATTGTTCTTAGATCAGAAATGTGAGGCAGATTGCATAAGAAAGGGTTGAACACTATATACCTAGAATAGCGAAGGGGAATTCCAAATTCCATTGAAGGTTTTGCTTCACAGGTTTTTCTTTCTTTGCTAATGACTTATTTGGCAAGAAACTGCTGGCTGTATCTTTCTCTCACGGATTGTGAAATACAGTAGTTCTGTATTTCAGTTTTCTTTTCTCAATCATTTTTTTAGTATGATTCAATTCTTTAGCAATTTGTAAATGAAGAATAATCATTTCTTAAAACAAGCAGTTTTTAAAAATACAGAGTTCTAACTATTTTTAATTTCCTCTCTCAAAAGTTGTGTTGCTTCTAAAATGGACCTGGCTAGATTTGATGATGGATAACATTCTTGATCAACATTAGGATAGTTTACAAACTAATGTACAGACAAGAACAGTCATTTAAAGGAGTTAGCTAGTGAGAACTTTAGTATTATTTTAAAAGTATATGGTATAATTAGTTAGCTAAGGAAAAAACTCAGTCTGGCTTTATACTCATTTACTTTTAAAAACATATATGTCAATTATATGAAATGTTAATATGTTAGATTCTGACAAAAAAAGTAATTATTTTTCCTTCGTCTTAAATACAGTAAGGATAATACTCCAGTACATAATCTTGTGCCTTGTAAAGATTGTAAATAACGCAACTAAAGTAAGAGCTGTTGTATTCCTTTTGTAACATATGAACTGAATTTTCTTGTCTTCAAATGAACATAGAGTTGAAAATGTTACTTTCATTGACAGTATCATTAGTATTTCCATATTTTATGTGTCCCTTCCAGAACCTTTCTTGTGCTGTTGCCATCAAGGGACAGAATACCAGTGATGTATAATAAAGTATAATTGTGTGTCTACATTTTTTAAAAATGTCAGTCTGTGCATTCTGCTTTGTCTTTCAGTTAATTTTTTTCTTTTTTTTTTTTTTTTTTGGTGGAACCAGGGATGGAACTCGGTCCCTTGCACTTGCCAGGCAAACATTCTGCTGATTTTAGTCAAATTTTAAAATATATATATATTATATATATGACTAATTTTGCTTTTAAATGTATCACTCAAGTCTTTTGGCAATAGGCTTTAATCCTCATATATAGCCTCAAAGAATAAAATGTATGTCAGCCGGGAAGATAGCTCAGCAGCATGAGCTCCTGCCTGGCAAGAGCCAGGTCCTCAGTTAAATCCCCAGTACCCAAAAAAAAAAAAAAAAAAAAAAAAAAAGTATGATCTAATTTTTACATAACAGTATGTTTCTTATTCCTAACTTGCTTTTCCTATTTTTATTTCATTCCATTCATGTTTAACCTCTTTACTTTTGCATCCTGCCTCACAATCCCTTTTGCCTATAGTGGGTACATTATATTTTCTCCTCTCAGTGGTGAAGTGAACAGTGTGTATGGGTCTTCATGCACTAGTATATATGTTTAGAGTTTGAATATTTGGCCAGAAGACAAGCAGTTTTAATTTGAAGAGATACTTTTTAGTAGGCTTCCACAGTGGCTAACCAATATATACTTTCCCTTGACGAAGAGTGAGTGCCTGGTTTGTCCTATGATGGACATTTGATTTAGATATTTTTATTTTTTTATTTACTTAAAAACTGAAAAAATATTATATTCAGAAGTTCTTAGAGGCCGGGGAGATAAAGGGCCTGAGTTCAGTCCCCGATTCTGCAAAAAAGTTCTGTACACTGGTAAGGGTAATCTTTTTTTTTATACATTTTATTTAGGTTATTTGTATTTCTTTGTGAATTCTGTTCATTTTTCTGTTGAATACTTGTCTTTTTAATTCAATTGTAAGTTTTATACATCTTAGATGCTATTTCAGTGTTTTCTTCCAGTCAGCTGCTGGTCTGGCTTAGCTTCTTTTTACAGATGTTTTATATTTTTATAGTTAAATGGAGAAATTTTCATCTTATTACAGATATGTCTATTTTCTAAGACATTTATCATGTGTTTACATGTATTCATTGCATGTTTATTTATACTTCTAAGATGAGCATTTGAGTAGTTAATGTCTACATCTGTATCTCTGATTGATTTCAATAAAGAAGTTGAGCCGTAGACATACCTTTATCCAAAAGTCTATTCAAAACTCATTTGTTAAAAAGTACCTTTGTCTCTGATACACAGTGCTACTTCATTATGTACTAAATTATTTTACTGAATTTTTTTATATTTCTAATAAATAGTGTATTAATTTCATTCTAGTTTGGTGTGCTTTCAGATTTAATGGGGTAGAGCATTCCTGATGTTTTCAAAAATTTTTTAGCTGCTGGGTGAGTATATCTTCTTGAACTCTAATTCTTTTTTGCTAAATTAATAGAGTTGATTTGCAGCAAAGTATACTACTAAGTATTTACATAAGAGTAATATTTATTTTTATTAAATCAGATCATTCATGGGCAGCATTGTCTTAGTTTCATGGGGTTTTTAAAAATATATATTTTTGACAGATTTATTTCTATGGATCTTATTTTGTTGGATATCTCATGTGTTTTATAAATTGATACAGCTATTATAGAAAAGCAGTTTCATTTTTAATGCTGATCTGATCTACCATTGCAGAAATTTTCTTTCAAAACTTTGTCAGTATATAAGGATGACATATGCCCTGAATGTGTGCTAAATATCCTTTATTAAATTCAATTTTATTTCTAATACTTCTTTAAAAGTTAAAGTAGTTGTAAATATTGTGGTTTATTTTTAATATCAACTGGTTTTTCAGCTTTTATATTTAAGAATCATGACTTAAATGGAAAAGATGAGCATGGGGCAGTTCCTCTAATTCAAGCTACTCAGAAGGCTGAGACAGAAGGATCACTACTTCAAAGCTAGCTTGGGTAACACAGCAAGACTTCATCACACCAAAAAGCTCATGGATGTAAAGAAATTTTGTTGCATGTACTGGCACATACCTGTAATTGCAGCTCCTTGGAGGGCTTACCTAGGATAATCTTAAGGGCAAGGTGTGTAGCTCAGTGGTGTAGTCCTGGCATTCACAAGACCTTCAGTTTGACTTTCAGTTCTATAAAAAAATAAAGAATCTTTAATTGGTAAAACATGTATTATCATACCCTTATATATATATTGGTATAATATAATGGATTTTGAGTAAATCCTATATTGAATCATATTTCATCTGTGAGATAAGACTATTTCTAACTAAGATTCATTTCATAGAATAAGCTTTCTTAGATTTAAAAAAAAAAAATTGACCTAATCAAACATGAGAGGGACCAGGGAGATGGCTCCGTGGAATAAGCACTTCCCTGGCAAGTGCAAGGGCCTGAGTTCAATCCCCAGTTCCACAAAAAGAAAAAAAGCCTTACAGAGGCTGTATTACGTTGCTTTCCTTTTCTGTTTAATTCTACAGTTGCTTAGTATTGAGTTTTCTTCCTCTTCTTAAGCCATATTGGTAAAGTATATAAGTAACATGCCTTTTCATTAATTGTCCTTATCCTACTTCCAAATTCACAGCTTCCTTGGCAGTCACTCAGTTCCTCCACTTCCTGCTGCTCTTCTCATTCTTGGCTAACTGCTCAATGGAGATCTCTTGTCATTCAGAGTCATCCAATTCTTTTTAAGAACATCCTATGTGCCAGGATTTCTTTTAGTACTGCAGATATAAGTGATCAAAATTTAGGACCATGTAGCTGCTAACATTTCTGATATTCCTCTTTTGCTAATTTGAAAGTTACTGTCTTTAAGTCCTAAAACAGAATGTCAGTGGGTCTGTTTTGAACCAATCTCTGTAACCACATGGAACTCAATGCTTTGATTAGCTAGACCTTGGTCCCAAATTGAAACATGAGTATGGAATGGGGGCAACTATACCAAGCCTTACAGATTAGAAGAGGAGGGTAGCTACCTGAGGAAATGGGCTTTGTAGTTAGACAAAAAAGGAAGGCAAAGATACCAAATACTACCTCTGTCTAAAATTGTGGTACTTCTTACTGGAGAATTTTATACAAGAATCTGGAAAAGCATTTTTAAAACTTGTGCATTTGAAAGTTTCACATTTTAAATACACGTTCTTTTGAAACACTTTAACAGTAGAAAAAATGTAGTCAGTGAAATACGTACTTTCATGTATTGAGATAAATTAGCATTGTAGTTAAAGTACACAGCATGGGTCAAGGCATTGAGACAAGGTTTCATTCATGTGACTACAAGTCCAGTTTTAATATCTTTAAAATTACATTTTCTAGCATACTATTTAGGACTCTCAGTTGCAAATTGCAGAAAACTTGTTTGTGTATGCCACAAGCAGAATATAAGGATATCCTTGTTAAAAGTTAGATTGGTTTCATAAATTTTTCATAATGAGGGCTTACACACAAAGAAACACAGGAAGTACTCTTATTTCTGATCTTCTTCACATACTGCTTCATTCTTTGCAAGATAGTGGCCCATTCATGTGCAGCCTCTTGTTGAAGCCCAAGCGTGGATGCTGGAGGCTGTGATTCCTCCCACATACTCAGTTATCTCACTTTGCTCTCCTTCCACAGCCCAGAGAAGGGAATCACTTCTTCCCACCTCCTCCACGGTTAGGCAGGGAAAGCTTTCCTCCTCCCACATGCTGGTTATCTCTTATAAATAGCTAAGGGGGAAGTTACCGTTTCAGAAGCTAGGAAGCTGTCATCTTTCTGGAAACTCAATTCTAGGTGATTGTACAGGAGTTACGAGCAAAGTATTTCATCATATAACTCTGCCCCTTCAAATAAACTCCCACAGCACTAGTCTCCAAGGAGTCAGCTGCCTGAAACAATGCAAGAAAAAGATAGTATGTTTGGAAAGAGAAAGACATCAGTCTTACATGGTATAGGTCATAAATATTTATGCTCTGCAGTATTTTTTTCTGCTGCTAATAGTTGGAGATCCTGAAGTCCCAAGTCACAGTTTCAAAAGAGTAATTATATTTCTTCCCTCACTGAGACAAATCCATGATACCTTCTGGATAGGAAAGCATCACTAATGTCAATAAAGGTCACAGGACAAAGGATCTACAGAATAAGGTACAGGACTACAAGATAAACCCTGAGGGGACTTCACTGACCTCCTAAGAAACAAAAAGTACATGTGTTGGTATATAGGTCTTGCTCTATCTAGGTCTTAACCATATAGTACAAAAGTATAAAAATGAGGTATACACCATGGGGCCATAATAATAAGTTGAGCTGTAAATGGCTATGGTTGACAACTTCTTCAGATAACTCACTATTGTTGTGGAATGCTGGACTGTGTTGGATTGTGTCATCAAGTTCAGGCACCTAAATTAGTTGAATGACAAAGGAGTGCTCATCTTTGACAGGTGTAGACGAAGGGGTATAGAAAGGAAGAATCATGATGTGTGTGTATGGACAGTACAGTTGGGATAGATAACGTCATGCTTCTACATAATTCTATGAGAGGCAAGATTTGCACTAATGGTGGTTGGACAGGATATTATGTCGGCTTCTAGTACTATGGACAACCACTAGGAAAATAACAAGGTAGAAAGTATTAATTGAATCGTTGATATAATTCAGGTATAAAAAATAAGATATATGAGCAGGTACACTCTTAATTTACTGATAAGAGACTGCTGTAATGTCTATAAGTATAATATCATGTATGCATCTTCTATGATACCAAAACATTATGAAAACAGTTTTCAGTGTATTAATTTGTCAAATCCATTTTGTCAAGGTATCTTAAAACTGTCTCATTGATATTTGTACTTCAATAAAATAAAAATGTCACAGGAAAGGTCAGTGATTTTCAAAGTGTGGTCCTCTCCCCAGTGGCATCAGCTTCCTATGGGGATTTCTTAGTACACTTGGGCCCGCCATCAGACCTACTGAAATAAAAACAAAAACCTGTGTATGTTGTCCAACAAACTGAGGTTAATAGGCCTCAGAGATTTGACTGTATCTGAACTTCGGGAAACAGGTAAGGGGAAAAGAAGGCTATAAGGGTCATAGAAAGCTAAGTGTTGGAGGTGAGATTTGCAGGCCTTCCCTCCCCCACCACCAAAGACTAAGTGGGGTAAAAGATGAGAAATCATTGGACACATTAAGTGAAATTGCAGTTTCGAGATTTGGCCCTGCCTCTAAACAAAAATGTATCACAGGCATTCTGTCCTAACACAAGGTGACTGGCCAGAGAAGATGGTACGGCAATGTACCTAGGCCAGGAGAAAGTTGTGACAGCTCACGTGCAGTTTCCTATAACTGAGTTAACTGTGGAGGGTTCTGAAGTTTCCATTTGCTCCCTGAAAAAAGTAAGAGGAAATGGAGAAGAATGCCGACAAGGCCAGTACAATTGGTGGGTGGGCAGTGTCCCTGTAGCAGAGTATAGGGGCTTTTGTCCTAGCCCAAGGCTGGCAGAGTTGATATGGGGCCTTGGTTCAGAGAGAGAGAAAGAAAAGTATTGAAACACCATGAGGAAAAGTAATAGCCACAGTAGGAAACTTGTAGCTTGGCTAAGTACTGTAGTTCAAAATAGCCTAAGCTATGTGAAAGAGATTGATAGTTTTACTTATTGTGGTTTCCCCTGAAATCCAGTATTAGGGCCTTTAATGAAATTTGGTTACATAATAAATTGTGGGATTTTTTTTTAGGGTCTGTTGAATTCCAATTTTTATTAAGCTAATTTTCAGTTCCTATTGAATCTATTAAATGTTTCTAAGACAATACATGAAATATTCAATACTTTGTTTTTATTCCTGTTTAAAGTTGCTTATCAATGCCACAGATGTCTGGATGACAGTGGCTTAATGTTCACCAAATAAGAAGATAAAAAATCCTTACATGCAATTTTTTTTCCTTACATGCAATTTTTATCTAGATGAATGAATATTTACAAACAACCAAAAATCTGTTTTATTTGTGTACTTGATATATAAATGATAACATTCATCATAGGGAATTTTATTTATTTATTTATTTATTTATTTATTTATTTATTTATTTATTTATTTATTGGCGGAACTGGCTATTAAACTCAGGCTCTTGCCCTTGCCAGGGAAGTGCTTATTCTACTGAGCTATTTCCCCAGCCTCCATCATAGGGAATTCGTACCTGTATATAATATATCTTGATATATTTTCCCCCATTCCCCTTTGTTTCAGCCCCTCCTTTGCAAAAGCTTTGGTTCCAGTTTCTTCTGTTTTCTTTTTCTTACATCTTCTTCTATTTTTCCTTCCTTTGTTCCCCATCTTATTTGAACATTTTCTTTGTACTTCCCAATTTGTCATCCATTTTGGTCCTTACTTGTGCCTTGAGTTTCTCACATAACATGAGAAATATTTAAATGTGTCTTAGACTTATTTCATTTAAAAGTGTGTTCTTAAGGAGCATCTATTTACCTAAAAATGTCTTGTTTATCCTCCACTGTGGCAGAATAGTGAAGAATAAACATTGCATGTAAAAACCTAATTTTCTTTTAACTCTTGGGAAGATAGCAAGAAGGAAAATAGCTGAGTTAGATAAAACTTCTGTTTTCAACTCTTGAGGAATCTCCAATGCTGATTTCCATATTGATTATACCAAGTTATGCTCCCATTGACAATGGAGAAAGGTGCCATTTTCCCCACAGCCTCACAGCGTTTATTACTGTTCTGATTTCATCATGATAGCCATGAATCATTGTTTTAATTTTCATTTCTTGTTTTTTTGTTGTTGTTTTTTTGGGGTTTTTTTTTTTTTTTTTTTTTTTTTTTTTTTTTTTTTTTTTTTTTTTTTTTTTTTTTTTTTTTTTTTTTTTTTTTTTGGTGGAACTGGGGATTGAACTCAGGCCCTTACACTTGCCAGGGAAGTGCTTATTCCACTCAGTCATCTCCCCACCCCCCAATTTCATTTCTTGAATGGCCAGTGAGGTTGAACATTTTTTTAGTATATTAGCAGTTTGTACTTAATCTGAGAAGTGCCTCTTCATTTCAGCTTTTGATTAGGTTTTTAAATCTACAGGGTCTATTTTTTTTTTTTTTTTCAGTTTATATTTTCTAGGTATTAGTTCTTTGAGGAATAGCTAGTAAAAGAAATTTTCCCATTCTCTGTGTTGTCACATGCTGTTCATGGTGGCTTTTATTGTACAAAAGGTTTTTAAAGTCCAGTCCCAGTTCTTGATTGTGTATATAATTTCCTGTGCAAATAGGGTTTTTGTTCATAAGGTTTTTTGCCTACACCTATGTCTTCAAGAGTTTTACCTATTCTGTCTTCCAATAGATTGTTTCTGTTTTTATATTTAGATTTTGATACACCTTTATTCTAGTAAGGAATATCTGTCTAATTTTGATCTTCAGCATATGAAAAGCCAGCTTCCCCAGCACTGTGGAGAGTCTATCTTCAAGTGCAAAGGTTTGACACTCTTGTCAAACATAAGATAGCTGAGTGTTTAGAGCTGTTTCTGCATCTTCTAGTGTGCTCCATTGTACCTTGGGATCTATTTTGATTTATTTTAGCTAGTATCATGCTTCTTTTATCACTAGCTTTGTTGTCGTATTATTTCAAGTTAAGATTTGTGATGCCCTGTGCCTTGCTTTTGTTGCCCAAAATTTTGCAACATTTCAAAATGAATTTTAAAATTATTTTCTCTAATTCTGTGAGGTATACTGTTGGTATTTGATCAGGATGACATTAAATCTGTGTTAACACTTTTGGAAGTATAGCCATTTTCACCAAATTGCTTTTGCCTATCCAAGAATAAAAGATGTATTTCTGTTTCCTGATCATGTCATTTTTTCAGTGCATTGTTGTTTCAATGTAAAGATCTTTTACTTCCTTCATTAGATTGGTTCCTAAGTATTCCATTTTTCTTAACGCTATTATAAAAGATACTGTTTCTCTAGTTTCTCCCTCATTGAGTTTGTTATTCCTATACAGGAGTGCTATTGATTTTTGAGTGTTGACTGTATCCAACTGTGTTAATGAATTTGGTTATCCAGTCTAGAGGTCTCATGGAATGATTTTGGAATCTTCTATGTAGAGCAGTATGACATCTGCAAATGATAAATTTAACTTTTTCCTTTCCTATCCTGATTTCTTTCTCTGGCTTCTTTTTCCAGAACTGTATTGAATAGTGGGCAGGGCTGACGCAGCATGTGGTGCCAGGGATTGAACCCTGGCCCCTGTACTTGCCTAATCCACTGAGCTATCTCACTGGCCCTCTGCTGCATATACTTTCAGTAGAGTTTTTAATGTCTTGCAACTCTCTTTGAGTCTTCAATGAATCCATATGTTGGGTATTCATGGTTTCTATAACTTTCCTATTTTTTTTATTCTGTATGTTATTTTTTTATGAGTATCTATCTACTCTAGATTTATTAACCATGTCCTTTATCAGGTCATGATCTCTTTAGTTATCTGTGAAATTTTATCTGATCTGTGTTTTCCTGGGGCCTCATTTATCTGCTTTGTTACTTCCTCTGCTACCATTTCAGAAAGTTCAGCTTGCTGCCCTTTGGTTTCTCCTGCCACTATATGCCTGGATTTGCCTTGGGTGAGCTGGTGTTCTGGGGCTGCAACTTGTTTCTGTGTCCTTTTATTTTCCTATTTTTTTAAAATTTGGTTTCTGCATTGATGCTTTTAAATAGTTTATGTTAGATAGCTTTGTTGCTAATATTGAGACCTAGTTTTCAGGGATTTCTTTTAGGTATAGCGACCTTTGGCTTTTGAATGTGTCCCAACATCCTGCCTCTTCAACTTACTAAGGTTGAGAAGTTGCTGTCTAATTGACCTAGCGCCCAGTTCTTCGATGTTGGAATATGGTATTGTTTGTCTCTCTCTCACACACACACACAACAACAACAACCACCAAAGTACTGGTATACAAAGAAGAAAAACTGAGCACAACAACTATGTTCCTTTGGCTGAAGTGCTATAATCAGTAGTAGCGAGAGCATTAAGTACAGTCTAGAGAATTGACTAAAAGCAGTGCTGATTCTTAATTTAAAAAATCTAGAAACAAGAAAAAAAGGTTTCTCTGTGATTTAAGCCTGTCATCTTCTGGGACCTATAGTTTTGTGATGGTGTCCAGTTCAGGGTGTTTCTCCACCGTCTGGTTGACAAAGGCAGGCAGAGCCCAGATCTGTCCTGCATGATCCCATCAAGGATGCAGTAGGAAAAGGGTGTGGTGCACATCCTGCTCCTTTCAACTCCACAGATATTCAGGTTGGTCCTGGCCCCAGGGGCCTGAGTTGTTATGACACTGGGTGCCTTGCCTGCCTGACCTCAGTGCCCTGACTTGGGACATCTGTTGGTATGCCTCGCCCAGTTCCTGAGGCCCCTGCAAGGAATCCACCCACAGCTACTCCACATCCTGGGTTCAGTTGTTCCCACCCTAAAATTGTGTCTGGCCAAATTGCCTCCTCAGGGGACACTGCTGTTCCAGCTCACAGCATCCAGTGCTCTGTTCCACTGGTGCCTTTCTCCATGGAGGCCTCAGGAGTCACCCACCCTCACTGTGTCTAGATTCGAGCCTTCTCTTACACTGCAAGCTGGCAATCAGGAAGAAAGTGACACTTGCACCTCCTATTTTTGTGTTGAGGTTATCTCCATCCTCCCTGTCAGTCTCAATATTCCCTTCAGATTCTTCCTAGGTCCCAGGATCCAACTCCCTCCTTTTCCTCATATGTTATATTCCAATGTCTGGATTCTTAATCTCAGAGAGGCTGACCCACAGCTGCCCTCCAACCCACCATCTTCCCAGAAGTCAAAAGCCAGTATTTCAAAAACAGGTTTTGTGATCATTTTTGGTTTTGCTGCTAACTCTGATTAAATTTCACTCTTTAAACTCATGTGTTTTGATTAATCTCTGAACCTTCTGAGTCTAGCTGCTGTAGTATTTCCTCCCGACTGTCCACAGCCTGCTCTGTAGAGAAATTAGCAAGCAAACCCATTGACAAGTGAGTGGTAAGTGGGGTGTGGAAGTCTGGCCTCTTCCTTTCCATGTGGACTGAGTACAAGAAGTATAATAATGTAGGTAGGTATTCACATACCCTGTCAGGTGGCCAGCTAGTCAGTGCTGTGCCCCTACCATGGATTTATTCCTTTAGTTTTTTATCTGAAACTAGCACCCACTTGATATAAGACACCATTTGGCCCTCTTGAGTTACCCCAGCAAACAAGAAAACAGACCCTGGTCCCTGTGCAGCCTACATTTTTGTTCATTCACCTTTTTGTTCAACTTTTGTCTTGCTCTTTTAGAGCAAAGTAAAGAAGCTGTTTCTTTGCCTTCATGCGCACTAAACATGAGCACTTGGGAGTTTTTCCCTTTGTTTCAAAGCATGGCCTGTGTGTACACATACAGTTTTCAATCTCAAAATATAGACATAAGATATGACTGAAAAATACAGTGTGTTTCTTTGTGTGCTGTGTGTGGTACTGGGGATCAAACTTAGGACCTTGCACTCCTCAGGCGAGTGCTTATGTTGCTGAGCTATATCCCCAGTCCCTGACGTGTGTTTAAATTTTAAAAATTGTTACAGTAGAAGACCACATTGCCATCAGCCACTCTGAATATTCTCTGGTCCTTGTTCTTGACACTGTCTGAAGCAATTCTAGGTTCCATTATGGCCCTTGGGTTCAATCCCTAGTAATGGATAAATAAAAGACTAACATACATGAAGTAAGAAAAACTTGGAGAAGCCTACTATTCCTTCTCTGGTAAGCATCACCAGGAGGAGGAAGGAAGGTTAGCATCAGCCTTGCTGCTTGGCAGACGATGGCCAGTGAGCAGGTAGCCATTTTCCAGGGTCAGAGTAGACAGGGACAAAGATAAGTGGTGACAAGGAGTCGAAGTGAGAGTGAGGTGAAGACACATGTTGGGAAGGAAAGAAACAAGCCCTAGATATATATTAATCTCAGAGTCCCTTGCCCCAATTCCTTTTACTGGGTCGCAGATGCCCCTACCATACTTTTCTAATGAAAATATGTACTTTAGCATAACGGTACCCAGTTGTGTGTCAGCAGCTGCACTGGGGCAGTACAGGAAGCAATCTTTACATTTTCCTGCTTGGGACAGTGAACAGCAGAGGGTATGGACCTGTGTCAAAGTGAAAACAGAATTGGCCTAGTTCAGTACAATAGTGTACAATACCACATGAAAATCCACTTTTACAACCTTGGGAGGAGTTTGAAAGTGAACTCTCAGAGGCTGAGCCACCAACATCTTAGATCATGTGAGCCAAAGAAGGTGGGGAAATTAGAAAGGTAGAGAAGCAGAGAATAACCTTGATTTGGATGAGGAAAGACATGTAAGCAAATATTTGAGTAGTCAAAAGGTTACAAAATGATCATGCATGCCTGAATGATCAAAAATTAGAGCGAGGTAAAAAATATTAGGTTCTTGCCAGGGATGAAACGCGATGGACAGAAAGCCAACACTGGGATTTAATATGGAAATTGTTCATAGCAGATGATGTGCTGCAATATGTTGTGAAAGACACTGATGAAAGACAAGTAAAAGATGCTATATGCTCAAGAATATGTCATGTGCCATCTCACTATCTGAATTAAAAGCCTCCATAGCAGAACTTTATTGTTCTAATCATCAGAATCTAAAGTATTATGGAGAAGTGACAGCTGTGACATTGAGATTTTTAGAACAGTGACACTCAGGTTTGATTTCCTTCAGAATTGCTAACGGGACAAAAAAAGGATAACACCAAGAAAAAATAAAACCGTACTAGTTTGGTTGCTATTTCTTCCTTTTTTTGAAAGCTTTATTTTGAACTGATGCAATTTATACGTCAACTGAATATATGACAACTTCTGAGCAACTTGCATCTTTTCATGGTTGTTGAAGCTTTTGGAAAAATACGCTAAGTAAACCTTCCAAATATGGTATAAAACTGTGTGCCCTGGTAGATATGAAGTTATTTTATATCTTGAATTAGAAATTTGTCCTGGAATTCAGCCACCAAGTCTTTGTACAATAATAAACCATCTATGTTGTGAACAAGACTTGTACCTATTTCAAAAAATAACCCAAATGTCACATTTGACGGTTGGTTAACTAGTTACCCATTGATGTTACATTTGCTAAAATTACACCAGTTGACCAGCACAGAAACTATTCTCAAAAACAAAGCTACGATCCCTTTAAAACAAAAAGCTCCAAGTTCACAATAGAGAAATGTATAGTACAATCTTTGGATTTCAGAAAGGCAATATTGGACTATATGGTGAAGTAAGATAAAGTAGAACTGATACTGTCAACATTATATCATAATAAGATAGTGAAGCTGGGCATGGTGGTACACATCCCTGTAGGGAGGCTAAAGCAGGAGGATCCGTGAATTAAAAGTCATCCTGTACTACACAGTGAGTTGCAGGTGATCCTGGACTATATCATGGCAAAGAAAAAGTGATGCTGATACTCTCAATGTTACATCTTGATAAAATTGTTCCTCAGACCCGGTGAGCTACGCACACCTAGAATCCCAACCCTTGGAAAGCTGAGGCACAATGAATTCATGGTCAGCCTGTGCTACCTAGTGATGTCAAGGCCAGACTGAACTACATAGTTACACCCTCTCAAAAATAAAGATTGATAGTGAATCCTCAACACAAATGAAAACAGAAATGATCTCAGTTTACAACAAAATGAAAGATGGAGTAAATGTTGATGAGATGTCACTTGAAACAAAGCATTGGGCAATGCTTGTATTTTACTTAATTCTAAACAAGTCAGGCATAAATAGTTTAATAGTTTACAAAGAAAATAAGCACCAAATACCAGAAATTTTCTTATTGGATTGACATGTATTAATATGTGATCAACTGCAACAGAGTTAACTGTGTCTGCCGAAAATGCTCAAGACTTCTGGAGCAGATCAGGGAACAGACAAGTTTTTACAAGCACCTCCTGAGAAAACAGGAAGACCAGTAGGTGTCAAGGATCTGCTACCAAAGAAAATGGGCAATCAGTGTAAGCAGTGCTTCCATGTGGAACATGCTCTTCTCATGTGTAAAAACTACCTTATGTGTGATAATTGAAGTAAAGATTATTTTTGTGCTCAGATTTAATCTGCAGTTATCTGATGTTCATTCTAAACATTCACTATATATTAAACATTTTTAAATATTTATTTTCCTGTTAAGTACATATTGTTTAATAAAGCTCCTTAAAGAAAAAACACAAGTGGGGGCTTCAAAAAAGTGAGGAAATAGATACCTGTGTGACTCCGTGCTTCTCTCAGCCACTTCTGTTGTCCTTCCTCAAATGCCTACTGAGACCTTCTGTGTGGACCATGGCATGATGTTGAGATTGCAGCACTGATGAGACTAGATCCCTGATTCCCGACACTATGAGGCCACAATGCATCCACAGCTATGAAAAGCTGCTTGGGACAGCTGACCCAGACCTTGAGGGTGGGAGAGGTGCAGCAGTACAAGGAGAGACAGGAAAGGAGAAAGGGAGGAAAGAGTATGCCCAGATGGATGCCCCTCATTACCTCCAGTGTTGTGCGAAGGGGAATGGCCCTGAGCTGTGTATAAGAGAAACAAACTTCATCTGCACTGTTCTGTGCATTTTTATTTTAAAAAAGAACAAAATATTAACCACTATTCAGTCTATTTATCTGTCTTTTACCTTTTTAGCTTTATTTTTCAAATAAAATTTATTTCTATATATTTAACTGTTCGTCTGTCCATACATCTTATTAAGTGGGTAGATCTTACATAGCTGAGCAGATTTTATTTCTGCAAGGTGACCTCCAGAACCTTCAAGTGTGCTTGCTGCCTGAAGACCCTTGGTCTTTCCCAATCTTTAAGACATTGCTCAACTTGGCCTCGTTCAGGGGTGCCTGGGGCTGACACAGGTTCTTTGAGAGGACTGAATAGTTTCAGGTGAATTCTAAGCCCTACCTTCCCTCTGTGCCCTCTGGCGGGATCCCAGAGGGGAGGAGCAGCTATGAATCACTCAGTACTCATCCAAGCCAGGGACTCCTCCAGACAGTGCTGGGAAGGTCAGCACTTGTCACAAGAGGTCCTCACCTGAGCACTGTTTCATGCCTGCACTTTCCCAGAAAACATGAGGAATGTCAGGTGGAAATTTTCACTCTTCAACAATACACAGAGATAGCCCACTTGATTCTACACAAAACCTGTTATATTAGCATCTCTCCCTTTTACCAGAGAGCTCCAAGAAGAAATTACCATTTTTCTTTGTGCTGAGAAAAGAGTCACTCAGTAAATGTACACCTTGTATCACTTGAAACCGATTTTATTTTTTTCATTATTTTGTGTGTATTTCTTACAGGGTCTCACTGCGCAGATCCGCTGGTGGTGACCTTCCTGTTTTCAGGCTCCCTAGCATTGGGATTACCGGTGTGAACCACCATACCTAGACTTTGCCTGCTCAGCGTGGAGCCAACACAGCACACAGGCAGAACAGAGGATCAAAACCTGGTCCCTGCCTGATTTTATTTTTTTTTTAAAAGTAACTTAAAATATTTTTTTCTTTTTTCTTTTTCTTTTTTTGGTGGAACCAGGAATTGATCAGGCCCTGGTGCTCACCAGGGAAGTGCTTATTCCACTGAGCCATCTCCCTGGCCCCAATTTCTTCTTTCTTGAAGGGTCCTTTTTTCCTCTTATGGCAGTTTTTATAGCAAAGCAGCTTGTCACATCAGATAAACTTAGGCTGCAGGAGTGAGTGTCTCTCGCTGTTAGCACCCCTGCTTGGTCTGTGTCCTCCTGTTGTGCCCACGTACCTGTGTCATTCCTACTGCTTTGCTTCTGCTGAATTTCCAAGGTTGTTAAGAGTTTATTTCAACCTTTTGCATGCACTCAGTAAATACCTAATTTAGTAGTTCTCAAGTAGATAATTCTTAATACTCTCAGTATTTCGAGTACATTAATTATCAATGTGTAAAATTGATGTAACCAGAAGTTGTTGGAGTTCTTTTTAGGACACTAAAGTGCTCTGAGACCAAAAAAAAAGAAAAAAAAAAAGTTGATCATTGCTTTACTTGATTAATGATATATGGTTTCACCAAGAAATAGTACTGTTGGGGCCAGAGAGATAAGTCAGTATAATAAGTGCTTGCCTGTCAAGCTCAAGCGCCTGAGTTCAATCCCTGGTTCTGAAAAAAAAGAACTAATGTTCATATTTGAAAATGCCTTAAATCTGATACTCCAAGACACAGAATATGAATCAGTATTAGTACTTTTGATGTATAAGAGAAATTCCTACTTGTAAAAATCAAGTAGGTAGGTCATTGTTCACCATTGGCTCAATTATTCAGTGATACTGCAGAGAAATAGATTTTCCCCTTCTACACCTTCAGATTCATTTTTGTGACCTGTCCTTTTGTTCCTCATATCTGTAATTTTCTCAAGATGACCACCATGACTCCAGCCATCAGATTTTAAAAGCTCTCCCAAGAGAAAACATACAAGGGAGACAGGCCACTAGACATGAAAGAAAGATCCTATTAGCAAAATTAAAAAAGTGGCAGTTTGTTATATTAACCATAGATACCATCCTTTTATTCATAATTCCTAGAGTACACCATTATTTACTAGGGATTGTTTTATGGGTAAAATATGATTTAAACTACAGAAAAATGGTACATACTTTATCAGTGGTTAAACAGTTTGGTCTGTAATCAAACTACAGTCATATTAAGAGTAAAAAAAAAAAAAATAACTAGTCCAACATTTTCTGCCTTAATTGGTAGCAATTTGGGTTTTAGCACACTCTAGAAGGCGATCTTTGTGATGAGGACTGACTCTGTGTAGCAGCCCAATTCTGGGCTGCTCTGACCTAATGGCTGGCACCAGGGGTCTCATTGTTCTCACCAGCCCCATCTCTCCTCACCTCAGGCGCCAACTCCCCTGATTAAATCAACTATGACAGAACAGCTACTGCAATTATTGTTAAAGGCATGTACAGAGATGTGGGATACTGGGTTCCTTTGATGCTATGGCAATTTGGGAGTCAGACTGGCCTCTGTTGTTCCTATATTCACCAAGAAAGACAAATTAAAGATAATCTCAGACCCAGCCCAGCACATCTGGGGAAAGCACTGGTGACTCAGCCTTCTCAGGACCTCATCTGTTAGTAGCAGCAACTTGTAGAAAGCAGGGATGCAAGGTTTCAACTGAGTCATGACAAAACTGGCTCTATGTTTTTCCCTCACATAAATATGTCAAATGACCAGATATATTAAATGATGTAATATTAAGCTATTTGGGAAGGATTTAGTACATTTTTCAGGGAGGTACATTGAATTAAAACTCACCTCAATATTATTCCATGAAAATATGCTACATTCAGAAAAAAGCTTACATTTAAAATAAAGACATATAAGTGCCACTTTCCATTAAAAAAGAAGTGACAAAAAAGGAAATGATGTATTTTAAGTAAAGAAAACACCACAGTAACTTCCACAGACAAATGCTGTGTTTTAAAATGAATTTTGAAGACATATGTAGATGATAAACTATAGAGTATCCCATGTGTTTCTTAATAAACTATTACAGCAATGTTTGTTCTTTTCCTTTCTCAAATACAGTAACTATCAAACTGCCTCTCTAAAATTTGTCCCTTTATTCCTTTTCAAAATGTGGGGCTTTAAAATAAAAAAACTGAGGGCTGGCCTAATAGTGCAGCAGATTCAAGCACCTGCAAACAGGAACAGGGATTGGGGGTTTAACCCCCAGGCCTGCCGTGCTGGCCTTGCTCCCCCTCCCCCCAGTGCGCTGAGATGGCCATTGAGACTGGGCATGGTGGTATGCGCCAGTAATCCCAGCTTTTGGGAGGCTGTAAACAGGAGAATCACTACTAGTCTGAGTCTGATCTGGTAGTGAGACCCTGAA
>PVKA01001803.1:0-137397 GCA_004027165.1 Ctenomys sociabilis | reverse complement strand
GGCCACACGTGACTTGAGCAGCTGTGGCCTTCCCTGCCAGAGTGAAGCTGTTGTGTTTGTGTGTGGATTAAAATGCTTTCCTCTGCAGACATTAGCAGGGCGAAGAAATGTAATTTTCTGGCCCTCAACATGCCTTAAAAGTAGTTTTCCAAGAAAAGACCTAACGTTTCATCTTCAATCCAAATGGTACTGAAAATTACAAAGCGGAGTAATTAGAATTACAACTATTTTTAGAAAGCAAACATGTAAATATATGTTAAGTAATGGACAAAACACAACCCAGGAGAATAGGCAAAAAAAAAAAAATCATCTAAAAGCAACAGCATCCACCTTGGATACATTTTCCTGTGTGTTTCTAATCTGTGTTCATTCTGGTAGATATTTTGTCTTTTTCTCTTTGTTGTTGATTTTTTTCCCTTTTTGAGTCAGGCATTTTAATCAAGCTGTTACAGAGTGAACATTTACTTGAAAAGATGTGCAGTGTATATAATTGTAAGGTTCAGACAGTTCTTCAGCTGATTGTGAAACTGGGGTGAGAGATGAGCGAGTTTTGTTTCCAAGCAGAATTAAGCAGGTGCTTTATTCCACCAGAAACAGGTAGCCTCCCCCTACCCCCCCCAGCCTCCCTGGGGAGTTGCTGATGTCAGCAGCGCCCTCTGCATACAGCTGCCCTCCTATTTTCTTGCTCATTTAAGAGATAGTGTGTATAGATTAAGCACCAGTGTCAGCTTTCAAGACACACAGAGAGACTTAAAAATTGAGATTGTGTTAAAACTGTTTTTTTTTTTTTTTTGTTTGTTTGTTAATGGCTGAGAAGTAAATTATTTTTTCAGTATTATTAGCATTTGGAAACCCCTATGATACCCAGCTTTTAACATGTTAAAACAAGGGATATTTGTTTAGGAATTTTTGTCCTTTGTTTCAGCAAAGGACAACATGTGTCTGTCTTTGCCATATGGTACTACTTAACCTATATTGCACAAACTGACTAGGGGCTGTGCTTAGGCATTGATTTATTTCAGCATTCGGGAATGTTCTTTGAAATCTAGCACAGTCAATGATGCATTGAAATTTGTGCAGGGAGGTTATTTGTGGCTTTAGCAGCTTCTCATTTAGCTGATACTTAAGGAAAGTGAGCAAGTTTCATGTTTTTCTTTTCCTGAAGTAATTTTGGTGGGAAATAGTTTGCCCTGAAGTGTTGAGTGATTGTGTTAATTCAGAAAAACAGAGCCAAGTAGGAGCAGTTAAGATATAAGGCTGGTTCTAGATTAGGCTAAAAGCTGAGCTGGTCAGAAAACATGCACTATTTACTTCCTGGTTATTCGGTGATTTTAGCCTACAGCTAAAAAATTACGGGGTTTCCCCCCTTAAAGATTTACCTTATTTTCCCCCTGAGAGAATGAATCAATGAACAGATAGGCAGGGTCTATTTCAGAATTTCACTGATCTTTTGTGCTGCTCTTCTAGAATTTTCTACACTTATGCCTTACTGCTGTGGGGCTGTTTTGGTCACACGTTGGATTTCAGTTTTGGGATAGACTTGCCTTTGATTCACAATGCCTGCTTCTTGTGGTGTGTCTCAGGAGTTTATTAATGTAGAAGCTCCCCCTCCATTTTTAGTACCTTGAGTGGCTGTGGGGTGTTTCTCTCTTGTTGAATGGGTATTCTTAGACAGGATCACATTATTTTTCCTCTTTTAAGAAAAGAAGCAAGCAAATTTATGCACAGTCACCTGTTGTCCCAAGGCAGGCCTGTGTGCCCTGAGAGGTGGGCCAGGTAGTACTCAGAGAACTCTGGGTAGTGTGATGTACGTTGCCTTGGCAATGCATAATTTATGTCATTACTATGACACAAAGAACATTTTTCTGTCAGTTTGAGAAAATATCATCATTCATTGATAATCATATTCCCCCCAGATTTAGATGAATCATTTCAATGCTTTCTGTGACTTCAGCATGACCATTAGCATAATGATGATAATCCTGTGAGTAACACCCGGCATAATTTAAATTAATGTTATTGTGATGAGGACAGTACAACCCCAGGTGCTCAAGTAAGTGCCTTTCTTTTTCAGAAATGGCTTTTTACTTTTCAAATTAGAGACAAGGAATATGATCTCATTCCTGAAAGCAACTTTAAGAAAGTAACTGTTAGTAAATAAATGTATTACTAATGTGAAAGTGCTCGCCATAGCAACATAAACTTGGGGACAATTCTGTAGAGTCATGGGATTAGTGGTTTAGTGGTAGGATTAAAATTAGCCTTTGTAAATTACTGTGGTGACAGAAGAGTAGAATCTGTTAATGGTTTTACAGGAAGATTGGCTTATCAGTTATTTTCTGGGTTGATGAAAGATTATGGGCTATTCAGAATGTGAATTTTAGAAAATAAGGTTAGTGTTCATGATATCTACACAGTTTTTTAGTATTTGTCACTTGACTTAGAACTTGTGATTCGTGTGTGTGTGTGTGTGTGTGTGTGTGTGTGTGTGTGTGAGAGAGAGAGAGAGAGAGAGAGAGAGAGAAGGAGGGAGGAAGGCAGGGAGGGAAGAAGGAGAGAGGCAAGGAGAGGCAGGGATTGTGTGGGAGGGGGTGAGAGAGAGAGAGAGAGGAGAGTTAGTTTATAATCCATGCCTGCTGTTTAGCTGTGTGTGTTGAGGGCCGGTTGACAGGCTGTGTGTGGAGGCAATCATTTGAGCTGCTGTCCATAGGCGTGGTCCTCCATTTTGGAGAGTCTCTGCCAATGAGCTACACTCCCAGCCTCTGGGGTGGGCTCCTAAGCCGTTCTTTCTTGGTCTGGACAGGTTAATGTGGCTTACTATCTTATTAATAGATTGTTTGTTTTTTTTTTTCTAATGACCAGGAGTGTTTAATTGATTTAATACAGTGGCCACTAAGGAAACTATTTGCTTTATATTTCTTTGTATGTTTATACCATTTCCATTTGGATTTGTTTAGAAGATTGAAAATCACATTTGTAACTATAGGAAACAGATGATTTCTGGATGAATCCTGGCATTCTGTAGGTTCTTAAATGCAGAAATATTAGTGACTCAGCAAAGCCCACGGAGGGAGCAGGGCTCAAACCCAGGCTGGTTGATTGCTGGTTTAGTCTTTCAGCGCTCTGTGCTTAAAGTGTAAAACGAGGTATGGTTGAAAGTCTGCCTGGAGGATGAGATTAAGAGCCAGGAAATCCTGACTTAACACTGCCAAGTGTAGCCTGGTAAGTGGTCAGTTATTTATGAATTCAGGGCCCACCTGAGTTCACCTGTGATCTTAGAGAAAGCTCCAGACAGGGAAAAAAGCTTGGAGTCAGTGATGGTATCTTGTTTTTTTTTTTAAAATCTCTCCATTTGTATACTATGTTGGTTTGAGCACTGGGGCAGTATCACTATCTGAGGCCACTGTAGCATTCATTGTGCAGCTCAGACTAGCAAGAAACAGAATACCAGGTAGCTTTTTATTTTTGTTTTGAGACAGGGTCTCTCTAGGTAGCTCAGGCTGACCCTGAACTTGCGGTGGTCTTCCTACCTTAGCCTTCCTGATGCTTAGGATACAGGTGTGTGCCACCACACCCAGCTACCAGGCAGTTTTTGACCCTGCTTCGCAGCCCAGTATGAGGGCCAGGATTTTCTCAGGAAACCCATTGAGGTAAATACTAGTATCAAAATCACTTTGTGAGAGAGTAAATACAGAAACCAAATCATCAGCATGAGATAATAGAAAGCTGTAAATGGAAAAAAAAAATCACCAGAAAGCTGGGTAAAGCAGTCAGAGGAATCCGTGACTTCTGTAGAATGCTTGTTTCTGGCACTCCTCTTGCCCCGCATCAAGGAGATGCATGCAGGAGCAGGGGAGGAGAGCTGCTGGCATGGGTAGTCCTCCTGAGATGGGAGGACAGAGGTATGGGTAGTGGAGGAACTGGAGGGCAGCAGGGGATGGGGCAGACCAGCACCTGCCTGCCGCAGTGGGCAGTGATTTCTCAGTGCATCTTTAGTGCTAGCAGATGAAATAAAGACTCCAGCAGGGGCAGCGGAACCCTGGAGATGGAGCATTTCTTTCTTTCTCTGAGGGAGATTAAGACATTTTACCAGCACCAGGGACCCACTGTACTGGTGAGACTTTTGTCCTGTCCGCTCCTGATTGATGGGTGTGGAGACCCTGCAGATTATTGACTACCATGTGGTAGAGTCTTCATTCCTCAGCTTTCTTTAGTGAAAGTGGGAGTTGGGCCAGGACCAGTTACTTTTTCTTGATTGTGCAAGAGTCGCAGAAACTGTAACATTTTTTGCATTCTCAGTATGAGCAAATATAGCCTCCATGCTAGATCTTTGTAAGGGGGAAATTCACCAAATGAAGACTTGAATTTAGAATTTTTTTCCTTTTTATCAAAAAGCTGGTATTTTTGTCATTATTTACCTGAGTCTATACATTAGTAATTTTTCTACCTTTCTAGAAGTTTCTTAAAATACACAGGATAGTGTAAAGTAAGGAATTTGGAGACTTATTTGATCATTATAATATTTGCAAATTTCATCCTCCGTGGGTTTGTGTGAGAATTTCTGCAGGCTAGAAATCTGGCAAATAAAATACTGTTATTTACATGCTGATATAAACAATTTGTCTGTTTGTACCTATCCCATTTCATTAAAGATTGAAGCACACTTGAGGTTGCATAATGAATATATGATAAAATACAAATAAAAAACAAGACATGGAATACATAGGTATGTATGACTATAGGGAAAGTATTCAAATTCTAAGAAACCTTCTGATAGGTGCATGTAAACAAAAATTTAGAATTCAGACTTTCTAATAAAGCAGAAAGTGGAATGCAGCCTTTTATACGTTGCATTTACCATCAGGAAACAAAAAGAACCTGTAATAGTTTTGCCATAAGATAGTTCTTTAAAGTATGTAGCACTGAAAGAAACTTAAATTTTTTATTTTTTATTTAGGACAGGGTATACAGGCACTCACATACTTTTCATTTGTCTGCTGTAGATCTAACATGTAGTGATCCTCCTGTTTACAACCTCCCAAGTGCTGGGATCACAGGCCTGGGTTACCACACCCAGTCTCAATTGCTATCTCAGCATGCCCTGGGGGCAGCACCAGCTTGGCAGGCCCAGGAATTGATCCCCTGGCCCCGGCACCTGCTTGCAGGCACTTTAATCTGCTGAGCTATTTGGCCATCCCCTAAAATTGGTTTTAATATTTGGCATTTTTCTTTTCTTGGCATTTTTCTATAGGCTATATATTGTTATATAGAAAATGCTTCCAGTAATCTTCTCAAGGCAAATGTTGTTGTGCTTGTTGAAGGTGCTTCTTTGCACCTCCTTTGATATGAAAAGCTGAGGTCACAAGAACACACTGTACTGTGTGAGAGCCACTTTTGAGCCAATAAGACAGAGTGGCACACGATAGTGAACGTTATTCTTTGCCATTTGTGAGTTTAATTTCAATTGGATAAATGCCTGAATAACCATTTCTCCTAATAAATTCGTCAATGAATGCCCATCTCATTTCAACAAATACTTTTCAGGTGTCTGCTGTGAACCAGGAATTATTTTGTTCTTTATGTATTATTTAATAATCCTAACAATCTCATGCCGTTGGCCAGACTTTTTTTTTTTAATTTGGTCCCTTTTTGCATTAAGACACAGATTGGTGCAGTTGACTAACTTGATTAGAGCTGTATAGCTATAGATCCTGAGTACATAGCATTTGGGGCCACTTTTCTGATCCTCCTCATGCTTACTGAAATATGCACATTTATTTCCATCTTGGTTTGAAGGCCTTGAGGTTACAGAAAGTCAGCAGTCACATTTCGGAATGCCAATGTCCACTGTGGCCCTCTTTCCATTTCTCCCAAGAGGGGACTGGTGGTGTATAGCTCCTCACTGTAGGAAGGCAGGCCTTTGGGGTTCCCAGGCTCTCTCTGGTCTTCTCCGATCTGAAAATAAGTAGGGGAATGAACACTCCACTGGGAGCTCTCTAAGGAGGAGCTGAGGTAGGGAGACTCCAGAAGGAGCACGCCCTAGCTTCACCTGTGGGAGGGGGCGGTAGAAGGACCCTGATCATTAGTAACTTCAGGCCCCTGGTGGCTCAGGCTCCACCCACTGAACCTGTGATGATGTCTGTTTGCGGAACTGTAGGGCAGGGGTTGACCAAACTTCTTCTGCAGAGGGCCAGATGGAAAGTATGTTAGGCTTTTTCAGGCCAGGCTGCCTGTGTTGACTCACTGTGGCCTGAGGGCAGTATCAGAGATAGTGTGTCTGAGAAAGATGACCTTTATGGACACTTACAATTTGAATTTCATTTAATTTCATTTATCACAGAATATTCTCTTTTTCTTCTTTCCTCCAACCACCTAAGAATATAAAAATTCTTCTAAAGCCACAGGCTACACAGGAATGGGCTAAGATTTGGTAAGCAGACTCAGGAGAGCTGTAACAAGCTTACATATGTAACTTTATATTTTTTAATAACTATAGTAAAAGAGGTGAAAAGAATCAGGTAAAAATCAACATCAGTAATTTGTTTTATTTAACTCAATGTATCCCCCAAAATTTCTTTCTTTTTTTTTTGTCTTTTTGAGACAGGGTCTCACTATGCAGTTCAGGCTGGCCTTAAACTCACTTTGTAGCACAGGCTGGTCTCGAACTCACAACAATCCTCCTGCCTCAGCCTCCTGAGCACTGGGATTACAGACATGCGCCACCATGCCCGGCTTATCCCCCAAAATTTCTGAAACACATAAATGGCATAAGAATTAGTCCTGAGATACTTTTGGTTACAATCTTAAACTGAGCCTTTGAAACCCACCTGTGCTTACCCTGTGCAGTGCATGCTTGGTTGGATGATCCTGGCTCCCCATAGCCCACCCTAGGAGTAGCACACAGCACCTAGGTTGGGCTTTCAAGTTGAGTCAGAAAGCTGTGCTCCACAGTTTATGTTTTTGTTCCCTGTAATTTGTTTCCAGTCAAAGGGAAAATACATTATGAAATATCTAGGTGGATGGTAGCAGCTGGCGGAGAAATGATTCTGTCCCAGAAGTCAGAGTGCTGGCAGTTTCTGGGATCCTAGGCATGAGGAAGAAAGCTGGGATGGCCAGCAGGCAGGGGCCCTCTTCCCTGGATCCCTGCACATTTTTGGAACAAAGAATGCTCCTGTCTTATGTTTCCCTTGCCCTGGACACGTAGGCCCCCTCCTCTTGTATGCCATTTGATAACTCACATGTCTTAATTCCAGCATTGCAGTTTCGCCAAAAAGGAATCTTAGCATGGTGGAAACAGGTTTTGGCCTCAGATCCAGCTCCCATTTGCAGTGTGACTGGACAGATAGGTGCTCATGTGTATTGTGTCTTTTCACCTTCATCTGTAAAATGAGATGAGAAGCTGCCCTACCCCGGGACCAGGAAAGGTCCATGGGCAGTGGATTGCAGCGCTGGACGGGGTGGGGGAGAGCAGAAGCTCTCTGCTTAAGCAGTCACAGAGCAGCCTGCATTGCAGAGGAAGGCTGGCACCTGGGGAATTTCAGGATACAGGAAGAAAATCTTACTTAGTTGTATTTGTTTGTTTCCTGGATAGTCTCTTGTCCTTCCCTTAGAGGGTGTGGCATTTGTCCTCCAGAATGCCCTGTCCACTGGAATCCTGCTCATCATGTCATCAGTCTCCTAGGCCAGAGTCCCATCCCATGTGGTCAGCCAAAAAATCATGTGGCTTATCCTATTTTTTTGCGGAACCGGGGATTGAACTCAGGCCCTTGCACTTGCCAGGGAAGTGCTTATTCTACTGAGCCATCTCCCCGGCTCCTTCATGTGGCTTAAACTTGTCAGTAGGGCTTGATTGACAGATGGAGAAAACCTGTTGATTTTTTAATTTGAATGTATTAATTTTTCTTATACTTTGCTAGAAGTTTTGGATCATGGATATGTGTGTATTCTGTACCGTTCTCTTCATTTTATGTCAGCATATGAACTGTGTGAGGGATTCCCATTTTTCATAGATTAAAAAATGATACTTCCTTTAAAAAAGGGATGGGAGCTGTAGTTTAATTCACTTATTTCAGTATTATTTATGTGTTTTACATGTGAAACCTTAAACTCGTTTTGCATAGTTTACTTCATTTTTTAATCTTACAGTACAAAAAGCAAAGTCACAAAATGGGAGCAGTTAACTTTGTCTGAGTTTAAGGTACACCTGGAGTGCCAACCCTGGGCAGAGGTAATTTATTCTTTTGTAAATCATTGTTGTAGTAGTTGAATATCCACAAAGTGCTCTTCTTGTGGAGGCGCAGGACATTTTACTGAGATTATGGTTTTACAGACCCCTTTTAGCGTTCTGCGCTGATGAGCCTGTCACTCTAGTTTGGCTTTGCGGGTCCTGGAGGTTTGAAGTACAGCTGTTGAATTAGAAATTGGTGCTTGTTGAGCTCTGTGTCAAAGTTTATGACAATGCTTAAGTTTGATGATATTAGGAATCCTTTGTGGAAGAGCAGACCTCTTTGTCTCTTCAGAATGGTTCTGGGACAAAGTGTGTTTCACCAGTCTTTGTAAACTAGGGCATTGGATAGTAAAAATAAAATGAATAACAATACTGTTTCACAAAAGCTGTTTCTGAGGAAAAAGAATAAAGTAAGTGACTAGAAGCAAATGAAAGACTCCAAGAGGTCCTGTAAGAGGTTGATTCATTTAAGAAGATGGGAGTTAAGTGCAGTGTAGTGAATTTTTATTTCCATTTCAACGCTTCTTCTTCTTCCTCTTTTTTTTTTTTTTGCATATTATTCCTGTACTTGAGCAATTACATGTTGTGTACGTGATACACTTTATGTGGGGCCATGTTTTTTTTTTAATGTGTATGTGTGTGTGAGGGGGGGAGGGAGAGTTGCGGGGTAGAGGTCTGGAAGCTAGATGCAAGAGAAAGGGGAAGGAAGAGGCTTAAGTATAAAATGGCAAGAGAATCGCTATTAACTGCCACCAGGTAGGCACAGAGCCTGCCATGATTTTTAGGGGATGGAGCTGACCTAATATTTATTCCCATGTGTTTTTCAAGATGGCTGTTGAGTTTGGTTAATTCAGTTCTGCCGCATTTTCAAGGCATGGTGTCCGTAAATTGCTTCCTCAGTCTGAGTCTAGGTTCTTTGGTTTGCCTATTATTCGTGCTTGTAGATCTAGGCATTCTGATCAGCAAGTTTATTATTTTGACTGAGGGTGAAGTTCCATTTCTCCTTGAACTAATTACCGAGACAGCTTCTATTGATAGGGAAGATTATGGGGAAACAAGATATGTTTACTATCTTGTGGAATTGCAGTTATCCTGTTTAGAAAACTTATCAGACTTTTTAACATACACTAGTACTCAGGTAAAATAACAAAATCCAAATGTGGACTGTTCATCTAGGATAAGAACTGCTATTTATCTTCATTTCAGTGGCTCAGAGAAACAGTGCTTTGTATATAGCACATTTAAACAAACTATTTCTGCTTAAAACAAAGAATGTGAACCTTTACCATTTGGGTCACCATTTGTTAGTGGGTGGACCTTGCATTCTTTTGAGAGTTGTGCACATCCATGAGTCTCAGTAGGTTAGATTTCGTCAGTGGTCCTTGTCTAGAAGATGATTTAAGCTCCATAGGCAGTCACCCCCTGTTGACCACACATCTGGGGGCTCAAGAGCTTAGGCTGTTTCTACCCAGTCATGTGAAATTTATGGTTATTCAATTGCCTTAGGATCTGCTGGTCAGATGGGACATCAGTATCACTATAAATTAAAGCATTCTGATTAAAACATCCTTTCTTGGACAAACCACCACTGCTTTTGGAGATTTAGCAGAAAACAGAATCATAGGCTTACAGTTAATCACTCGAGGCAGAATTTCTTTTCATACTCATTTGAAAGCCACTTTGTTTAATACACTTTAAGATGTCTAAAGTTGGAGCTTAGAAAATGGACTGTGGCCTATTTTTAAGTGAGAGAAATTACAGTAGTGACATCAAACATGGTTTGTGACCATGCAAGTATGTGATGTGGACTTTATTTCTTGAATAGAATTTTCTGTGTTGGCAGTGAGTTGTTCTGAATGCCACTTTCTCAGGGAATTAATATGAAGCTACACAGTTTAGTTATTGAACCAGAATAATATAATGATAGCTATATCCCCTGTGTTGCTGTCTGTTTTTCTTGCCAGAGGGGATACACATAGATGTACATTGCTTTTAAGACGTACTCAGAAATTTAAAAAAAAAAGGTACATAAAGTTCATAAAATGGTATTGCATGTAGTCCTTTCCTACTACTAAAAGGGGTGGTAAACTGTGACATTCACCCCAGATAACTAATTTCTTGATTTTTCCAACTACAAATTAATTTTGATAATTTCATTTTGGGATAGCAAGATTATTTAGGCAGTGTTCTCTATATCTAGTTCAAAGGATTTCTTTTCAAATAATTTTCACAAAACATAAGTGTGGTAGACAACAAAGACTGGATCATCTTTGCCCTTGATATTTATATAAATCTAAAGAGTAAATTAGATTTTGAAGGAAAAAAAAGTGTAAGGAATTTTACAACATGGATGTAATTTTGTTTTACACAGGTTCTTATTTATTTCCTGAGTGACTCTTTTGGAGGGAGTACTAGGAGTCAGACTCAGGAATTTGCTTTTGTACTGAGTGACTTTTATGATCCAGGCTTATATTAGGCATATAAGCAGTTTCATGAAGGTTTTCAATGAATATATCTTTACTATCAAAAGTGAAAGTGACACCATGTTTTATGAGTTTTTCTATAACTAAAAAATATTAAAAATGTAACATTTTAACAAACCTTTGTGTACAGACCCTTGGAGCTTTTACTTTCCTGTTCCCAGTGTGACCAGGGCCCTGGCTAGTTGGGATTTGGCCTGAGCAGCTAGGAGACAGGCCTTGTGCTGGAAAGCAGGGCCCACCTCACCTCACAGAGCTGCCCTTCACCTTCCTGTTTTGTTGGTAAAATGCCTTGTTTCAATCTTGCAAAGGGGACTTATGTGCACTTAAGATAATGTTCTTTAGAATAAGTTCCCTGAGGTGAAATTTTTGGAAGGAAGGGGCATTTTAATTGCTGAACATTGCCAAATTTCCCAAGAAAGCTTCCATGAGGCCATTCCACATTGTCGGCCCAGAAAGGCTATGTGAATGATGCTTTCTCTTCGTCACTGTCACTGATCCCTTTTGCTGGTCTCACATCTTGGCTGACTTGGGAAGGGGATATACGATCCTGTTTTTAAAAATATTAAGTGACGAGTATTTCCTAATGTTTACTGACCATTTTATTTGTCTTGTGAGGCACTTGCTCATTCATTTTGTCAGTTTCACCACTGTGATATGTGTCACTTGTTGAAGTATAAGAGTATTTTGTTTGTTGGGGATAGCAGTTGTCTGCCTAGGTATTCCACACACTATTTGGCCTGTCTATTTTGAACCTTTCATTATGATGTTTGGTCTATAAACATTCAGAGAACCTATGTATGGGATATTTCTTAGAAGGTCTGGAGGATTTTGAGTGTGAATTTGACTTGATCCGTGCCTACTGAATGGGCAGGGGAGAGAGCTGCTCTTGCTTTTAATATGCTTGTTGGTCTGTTTACTGTTTCAGTCTATTCTGTTTTTTTTTGGCAGAACCAGGGATTGAACTCAGGCCCTTGCACTTGACAGGGAAGCACTTATTCCACTGAGCCATCTCCCCGGCCCTTTAGTCTATTCTTGAGTAAATTTGGTATGTTTATGTTTTACCAGAAAATCAATCATTTTTCCATAATATCAATTTTATTAATAATTAGAATTTTGAGAAACATGACTATAGTCTTCTTTTACATTTTCTTCTGATGGTCATCATTAGCCCCAGTTTTCCCAGCCTCTTTTTTCCATGATAGGTGAATCATTAATCTCATTTTCTGGGGTTATCAAAGAGTCAATGATTGAGTTTTTAATACTTAAATTTGATTTATTGCTCTCTGTTTCTGTGAGTTTTGGATATGAAATACAGTAAAAGGAAAACAAAGACTGCATGGGTGGAAGTCACACCTTCGCATGTTCATTGTCCTTCGCTGTTCTTGAAGATATGAAAAATAAGCACTTTTCCTGCTGCCATGTTGCAGACTATGATGTCTTTTTGTTTTTACTCAAAGGAAGTATTTTGTTGCATTCTGTAACATTTCCATTCTGTGTGAGGAGTTCCGACATGTGCGTAGCTCTTTCCTTCCTTTATCCTTCTTTCTTTCTCTCCTGTCCCCCTTGAGCTCTTGCTGTGCTTCCTGTTTGACAAAGAACCATCTCCTTACTTCTCATTATGTCTTTTCTTTTGCTTTTTGTTTATAATTTGAGTTTCTTGTATAAGAAAAATCACATGCTGTTTAAGGTTGTGTGTCTGATTTATTTCACTTTAACATTATGATCTTAAGTTGCATCCATTTTCCTAGAAATAATTCGAGTTTATCTTTCTGTCTGCCAGAGTAGGCCTCAATTGTGTGTAAACATCATATTTTCTTTTTCCGTTCATCTGTTGATGGACGTGTAGGCTGCTTCCAAGGCTTAGCTGTTATGAGTTGTGGTGCTATAAACGTGAACATGGGTGTACTTTATCACAGTAACATGATGCCTTTAACTCTTTGGGGGAGATTCTTAGAAGGGGAGTATCTGGGTTGAAGCCAATTCCTATTTTTAGCATTTGAGGAATTGCCATACTGATTTCTGTAGATTACGTTCTTACCAGTAATGTAGACAGGTTCTTTTTATCCCCATATAACCTCTCCAGAATCTTGTTATTATTTAGTTTCTTGATGATAGCCATTCTTTCTAGGTTAAGATGAAATCTCAGTGTTGTTTTAATTTGGACTGCTCTAATGGCCAGTAATGTTGACTATCTCATATATTTCTTGGCCATTTGTAGCCCTTCATTTATTCATTTTCTCATTTTGAGTCTTCTATTTCTGTTTTGGGGATCTATATTTTTTGAGTTCTTTGTATATACTGGATGTTCTTAATCACTGGTAGAATTTTTCTTCATTCTGTATGTTGTCTCTTCCCTTTGTTGGTTGTTTTTGCTGTGCAGACCGTTTTAAATTCAGTATGATGTCATTTGTTCATTGTCAGTACTGTTATATTCATAAAAACCTTGCCTTTTCTTTTGCCTTTAAGGTTTACCTGTTCTGTCTCCCAGCAGGTTAAATGTTCCTATTCCATCATCTAGTTCTCGGATCCATTTTGAATTTAATTTTGTATATGGTAAAAGCCGTGAGTTGAAATTCATTCTTCTGCATGTGGATAGCCAAGTTTTCTAATTTTTGTTAGAGGCTGTCCTTCCTCCAGTGAGTTTTTGGCCATTTTGTCACAGATCAAATAGTTGAAGATGCTTGAAGCTGTTTCTGCAGCCCCTGTGCCATGCCCTTGATCCTTCTGTCTTTGCTTTGTGCCATTACCATGCTGCTTTTGTAACAGTAGCTTTCCTGCTCTTGTGATCAGGATTGGTTTTGCTCTTGTCTGTATCGCTGATTGATTTCTGTATCAGCTTTACTGTTGCTTTAATTTTTTTTCAAATTTATCATTGCTTTTAAAAACTCTTTTTTTGGTTTTGGTGTAACTGGGGATTGAACTCAGGCTCTTGCGTTTGCCAGGGAAGTGCTTTTCCACTCAGCCATCTCCCAGTTCCCCAAAACTCATTTTGGAGCATTTTTATTTTTTGCTGTTACTTCGTGGATTAGATAATTCATTGGTTTGCTTAATTTTATTTATTTTTGTATACTTAGTACAGGGTCTAGAGGGTCTTACTACACTGATCAGACTCATAGTGATTCTCCTGTTTTCACCCTCCCAAACACTGGGATTACAGGTGTGCGCCACCAGGCTCAGTCTCAATCACTGTCTCAGCATGCCCTGGGAGCAGGGCTGGAACTGCACCTTGGAGATTGAATCCCAGCCACTGCACCCTGCTTAAGCATGGTTTACTTAATTTTAGGTTCTGTAAGAAGTAATCCTTTTAGCTTTCTTCAGATTCGATGCATTTATATGTTTAGTGATAGTATTCTTTTATATTTTATTTTTATTTTTATTTTTTTGTGGAACCGGGGATTGAACTCAGGCCCTTGTGCTTGCCAGGGAAGTGCTTATTCCACTGAGCCATCTCTCTGGCCCTTCTTTTATATTTTAATAATTTTATTGAGAAGGAAGTAGCAATGAGATAGTTTTGAAACAGGTTAGTAGGACAGTTACAATAATTAATACATTAATACATATTGTTTTCTTTGTAGTAGTTGTTCATAGTACAAGATGTAGGCATGATATCTTGTCTAAACACTATTCAAAACCTTCTCATTGAACTAAGAGAAAGTAGCTGTATATTTACTCTATTTTATATATGCATATATATGTATACTTTCACTACAGAATAGTCCATTTATATCCCTTTTTTTGTTACTTTTTTCAGAGATGTGTTTTCCATTGCCATTAATATATTGTAGGTATTCAGCAGAGTAATCCAGTATAATCCAGTAGTCCATAATAGTAGCAGGTTACCCATAGGACTGGCAATGTCAGAAGTTGATGATTTGAACCTTTTGTTGCTCACCCTATTAATATGGCTTTACTCTTTATACCTCGATTTTTATACTTTTCTGCTGGATGGTAAAGACCAAACAAGCACTTGCCTGGCAAGCGCAAGGGCCTGAGTTCAATCCCTGGCTCTGCAAAATAAATAAATAAATAAATAAATAAATAAATAAATAAATAAAGGCAGTTTTCTTTTGATTTTCTCTAATGTGGGTGTTGCTATGAGAAGTTTAGTTTCCCACATAACTGAAGTTATTGGCAACTTTATGTTACTTGTTGATTTTAGTTATCCTACTAGTGATTTGGGGCTTTTGACATCTGTACTGTTTCTAAGTCATAGGCTTTATTTTTATTTTTTTGACTTTTTGAACAGGATTTCACTATGCACTCCAGGCTGGCCTTGAACTCCCAATGATTCTCCAGTCTCAGCCTCCTAAGTGCTGGGATTACAAAGTGTGTGCCACTGCATGCAGCTCCAGGAACCTTTTTCAGGCTTCTTTGTGGGGTATCTGAAGGCCCTTTATGTTCTATTGGCAGAATATGGGGTTTTATACTTCTATATTAGATAAACCTTACTCTTTTTCAAATCTTGTTTCTTATTATATTTACTTAATGTTGCTGGGCTTTAGAGAGCTTTGCCAATTTTCCCAAATCCTTTCTTTTTCCATTGATCTTTCTGTGTATTCCTTGCAGATTTTGCTTTCTGCATTGTTCTTCCTTGTGTTGCTCTGTTAGTTGACTTAAAAATTCTACAGTAATCCAGGCATGGTTGAACATTCCTGTATTCCCAGCATTTGAGAGGCTAAGGCAGGAGGAATGTTGTGAGTTCAAGGCCAGCCTGAACTACATAGCAAGGCTCTGTCTCAAAACAACAATAACAACAACAACAACAACAACAACAAAACCCAACAAAAACAACCAACAAAGAAAAAATTTAAGATAATGATATCTTTCTGATTTTTTTTTACCTTTAAAGTTATAAGATGACCTTTGTGTAATTTAGTGCTTTTTTTTTTTTTAAGCTGAGACTTAATTTTTTTTTTCCTGTTGGAACCCAGAACTTTATAGATGCTATGTGAGTTCTCTACTGTTGACCCAAATCCCTGAACTCTGAAATAAGCTTTTAATGGTATTTTTATTTTCACTCTTGTTCTGCTTGCATTTTTCTTAGGAGTGTTTGTCTATATGTCCAAAATCTGAGTTTTAGACATATTTTGTATAGATCAAATAGTTGGGTTTAGTTTTTAATGCTATCATGGACTCTTTAAAATTTAGTTCACTTTTGTTTATTTCTGAAGTAGACTTGCTTGGTTTTCTTTCCAAACTAAAAAAATATCTTTTGATTTTTGTGTTTCTTTACGTTTTTCTTCTATTTTCTATTTACCAGTATGTGAAATCAGAAGGCACATAGAAGATAACCTGTTTGTAGTTTCACAGTTTTTTGGTTCAGCCTGTGTTTCTGAGTGTGGGTACTTGAGTAGTAGTGTCTTTCTGCTTGGCCTTCTGGGACAAGGTAGGTGGAGCCTCCTAGTGCTGGCTCCGCCCACTCCCTCCCTTTCCCCAACATTGTTGTGTTCATACATTTTCCAGCTATTGTCTTTGTATACTGTTGCTTTTATTATTATTATTTTTGCTTTATTATTTTTTATATAGATTTTATTTCAAGATGTAGTAACTGTGCATTTCAAGTTATACATCATAGTTGTTTAGATTTCCTTCTATTTACACTTATTTCTTTGCTTACTAGAGTTGTTGGTTGCTAGATTTTTTTTCACCCCTTTTTTTAGCTTGAACTTCTTTAATTGAATTCATCTTTTATTTGACCAGATTGATCTTTCCAAGTAGATTTTAAAGGACTTGTTGGTGAGGACTATATAGTTTGTTGGATGAGTAGCACAAGATGCTTCATTGGGGATTTAAACAACAGAAAAATGAGCCAAGAAGAAATTTGTCATTGTGGAAGCCTAAAGCTGTGTGTTGCTGTGTATGTTCATGTGTACAAGCATGAATGTGCATGAATGTAGTGTGCATTATGTAGTATGTCTCTTTGTGCCACATACCCTGAGGGCGTGCATATTATACAAGTGTGCACACATGTTCTCATGTAAGTGTGCAGGCTCATGCACAATGTATATATGTGCAGGCAAGTACATATGTAAGCTTGCTCATGAATATAAATGAACATGTGTATGTATAAGCCCATGCATGTGTGTACCGATAGGTAAAAAATATGAGTGCAAGTATGTATAAACACGAATGTGTGCAAATGTGCACATATAGTCATACACTGAAGTTCCCGTGTCTTCATTGTGTTCCCAGGATGTGTTCATGTGTGTACAGGAATGTCAAGGAGTGCTGAGTGCCAGGAATGAAGCCTCAAGCTGGTGTTTGAGTGACCGTTGATGACTGAGCGTGAAGAACTAAATCATCTTGAAAACTGGAAAGGTGGTGGGGAGTGTTGTATTAAGGGATCTCTCAGCTGCGCTGCCACAGGAGGGGTGTCGTAGACTGGAGACACTCAGGGAAGGGACCATTTTGGAGTCACTGGGAGAGAAGATCTCGATTAGAGCTGATGAGTGAGCACTAGAGAAAGAGATTTGTTTTGGCCCACGTTAGATTGTGGAATCCTTATGAAGTTAGAAGGGAGGTGTGGGATCACTGTCTTCTATAGTTTTCAGGGCCAGTGATGCTGTCATCAGGACCTGAAGAACTGGAAGGGACCACATGTGAGGGAGATGTTCTGGGCAAGGGTGTGAGACAGGTCTCATTGTGCAGTTTGGGTTGGCCTCGTGCTCACTTTTGTACTCCCGCGGGTGGTCTTGAACTCACAGAGATCCTCCTGGCTGAACTTCTCAGATCCTGGGATTATAGGTGTGCAGCACCACACCCAGTCCTGGGGTTGATACGGTGTGCCCGGGTCTCCACGGCTGAGACCTCACAGCATGTGGAGCCAGGGACCGAGCTCAGGTGCTGCCAGGTGGGTGCTTGTGCTGCTGAGCTGCAGTCCCACAGTCACAGGTTCTTAGGTCAAATTCTGGGAACTCCTATTGTCTTATATCTAGGATCTCACCTCCTAGGGGCCTGGGGCTATGCAGTCCATGGCCCTGCAATGTGTGATGTGCTATGGCCTCTGGAAACAATACTGTCAACTTTTGACACTCGCCCACCACAGCATCAGAGGCTGGCCTGGAAAATCCTGGCGATGGCCATGGCAAACCACTGGAGGCACAGCTGGGGACAGTAAGACCATCAAGGTTAAGTGACTGATCCAAGGTTGCACACCAAGAGACACATGACAGTCCTGGAAATCACTTGCCATCTTGGAGAAGTGACTTAGGAGCTGTGACAGTGGACTCCTTCCCTGTGCCCAGGAGGAGGGTTGTGATGTAGAATGGCATGTCCACCAGCTGTGTTTGGTGAGTGCAGTCTGATGCTGAGAGCCACGCAGGTGGCTAGCGTTGTTCCTTGAAGTTGTCATGCTGTTGGTACTGTGTCTTTATCTGTGCTGCTTTCTTCTGGCCCATAGATGACGATGAATAGCATGTTAGGTGTGGCTAGAATAAAGCGCCTGAAAGATGGTTTCCAATTAATTAGCTAACAAAAATACCATCAAAGAACAAAAACTATTTATTTTATTTTTTTTTAAATTCCTTTATTTATTACAGTGTCTCACTACACATCATGGACTCTCTTTTCACGGGGGTGGGGAGTGAGCTCAGCCGGCCCTGCGGGGAGGGGCTGGCATGGCATGTGGTGCTGGGGCTCGAACCGCGGTCCCTGAGAGGCGCTCTAGACCGCTGAGCTATCTTGCCAGCCCACAAAAACTATTTAAGAAGGGAAAAAGAATATAGAAGGAACTTAAAAGATCAGTTTTATTTAGCTTTGTGAAATCATTTTCAAGTGTAGAGTAAGCTTTGCAGTATATAGGGATTTATAGAAAATCACAGATAAGAAGTCCTTAATATGAATTAAGTCAGAACTTTAGTGCTTTTGGCCCACGGTGGTTATAAAACGTTTATAACAAAAATCAAGTGGATTAACATTCCCAGAATAAACAAGAGCACATAGAATAGGGTCTGTATGGAATTTCCAGTCAGGAAGGAATGGAACATTCCAAAGCTGATTTATATTATAGAAAGACTCCTCAGATCAAAACACCACAGTGTCAGTTAAGTGCGGCATCTGAAGCAACTTGAATTTGGAATTTCCCAGGCAGCCAGCAAGCATCGTGTGCTGAGCAGAAATCCAGCCTCCAGGGAACTTGCTGAATGTATGTGGGTGAGAATTGTGTCCTTACCACTTCTGTGTTTTCCAGAACTAAGTTAGGAGGTGGAATAAAAACAAGCAAAGCCAGCAACAGTGGACAATGGGGGCTCTCTAGCTCTCAAGAGCTTAGAGTAACTGATATGAAGTGTGGTGGAGTGATCCACAAATAGGACCTTCCAAATTTGGAAAAAAAATTGGCTCGTCTTGAGAAAACTTGGCTTTTTTAAAGTAGTTTGTGGATTTTGACGCTGAGCTGACAGCTATAAGTCCAATCTTTACTTGGGATAAAGCCAACATATTTCAAGATGAATATATCATTCAATATTAACAAAAGATTATTAGTGATACTTTGTAAGTATTATTGTACTTTGTCAGTATTCATATTTTGTGTTCTGATGTCTTTGAAGAATGTAATATTAATATATTTAATATGGTTTAAAACATTTTGCAGTTTTTATTGTAATAAAACAACATAAAACATGTCATTTTAAGTGTACAGTTTGGCACCTGTGTAATTAATAGTTACTAGTTAATAAATACTAACGAGTTAACTAGTTGAAACAAGATAACTATGTATGATTTTTCTGACTACTGTGTTTTAACCTTGAGATTCCAATGTTTTGTTTTGTTTTCTTTGAGACAAGATCTCCCTTTGCAGTCCAGATGGCCTTGAACTTACCATGTAGTCCAGGATAACCTTGAACTCAAGGCAATATTGCATCTTGCCTTAGCCTCCCAAGTGCTGGGATTATAGGTGTGCACCACTATTCCTGACTTAAGGGTTTTTTAAGGGGGGGAGAGAGAGAGAGAGACAGAGACAGAGACAGAGACAGAGAAAGAGACACAGAAAAGACAGACACAGAGAAGTTTTCATTTAATCCCAACATTTAACTATATTTTAAAAAATACTATACTGTTTTGGTCAGAAAAGTTTACCATAGTTCCTTTCATTTAAAAAAATGACTCCTCTCTTGCCTTAACACAGTGTAGAAATTTTAATTTTTTCTTTTGCAATAAAGCACTTTTATGTGCAGTGCATTAGTGGAAACTGTGACTAGGTTTTTTGGTTATCTCAAAGTACAGGGGAAAGTGGAGAATGCAGCCTAAATCTGAGAGTTTGCACTTTTAACTGTCCACTTTGTATAGTACATTCATTCAGAGGCCTTTACTGAAACTTCTTTAAAAAACTCTTCTAAGCATAAAGAAATAATGAGTATAACTTTTTTAGTCATATAAAAAGTGGGATAGTAAACCCTTAATAATAGTAAGTTTGGATGTAATTTTGGGCTGGTGATTTCACCATGCTGCCCAGTTTCCTAATTTTATATTTCCTTGGGAGAAGGCAGAAACTGCTGGGAAAGGGAGTGCTCATGAGCCCTGAGGAACAAATATGTGGGGACACTGTGCCTTCACTAAAAACCCAGGCCACTCCAGAGTGAACTTAAATGCCTTTAAGCTAGACGAGAACTCAGGTCACTAGGGCTCTACAGGAAGGACACTGGCCTGGTCGTCTTTCTATGGCTGTGGTGCTGGCATTCGGCATTTCAGGGTCTTTTCCCTGTTAGGACACGTGAGTGTGTGCAGGAGTGTTAGGTAAAGCCCTTAGCGCAGAGGCTACCCTCTGAGGCTGAACCCCCTGAATGAGTAGTGGCGATTGGTCAGGGTTGCACTTTGCCTCCTGAGGTGGGGTTTCTGCTGCCTAGCTAGAATGCTGATGGTTTTTTAACTAGTTGAGCAGAGGCCTGCCCCAGCACTGCAGGCTAATACTGCCTGTGTTAGGCTTGATCTAATTCCAGTGAATAAAATGCACACATTTGTGAGTAATAGGAAGGAGAGGTTCCCATTTCTTGACCTTTCTGATCTGTCCTAGGGTTTTTCAGCACAGGTGGCATGAGGGCCCCATCCAGGCACTGGCCCATGCTGGGTGGCTTATGCCTGTGTCCAGCCGTGCAGGGTATCCATCTGAACGCAAGGTTAGGGTGTCCTGCAGCTGCGCTTGTTTGAGAGACTGCCATACACAACAAGGGTGAGAAATCAGTGGATGGGCTAGAGGTGCTAGCTTCTGTCCCTTATGTGTTCTTTACTACGTATGTAGCCATTTGGAGAGGAAGTTAGTTGTTATTTTATACCTGAAAATTCATCAGGTAAGAGAAGAATCAGGAATTGAAATGCACTCATGGTTTGAACATGTTTGCAAATACAGGAAGTTGCCAAACTTCTGCTGAGAAAATGAAGCTGCCCATGTCGATTGCAACATTTCTTTGAGACTGAGGCCTGTCCTGTCCTGCTCTTCCCCAGGTTACCCTGGGATCCTGGATCCCTGGTGAGAGCCGTGTCCTCCTCCTTTGCTGAAAAGTAGCCTGTAGCATTTGTTAAAGACCCTGGAAACTGGAAAATGGTGCTAACATTTCTGTTCCCAAGGCCCCTGAGGTCTGTTGGATCAAGAATGGGTGCTTTTATCTGTGGTGTGGGCTCCTTGAGTGGGGGAGGCAGGGACCCATCTTCCAGACCCCTGTGTTTGTGCCCCTGTGAGAAGTGCTGTATGTGGCCCAAAGCCAAGGGCTTGTTTCTGCTCTCAGCCAGCCAAGGCCACTGCTTTCCTTTTTCAATTCTCTGCCCCATTTGGGCTAGCCTTAGTGAGTGCTACTGTTGGTCTTTTCTACTCAGTAGAGGGTGAAGGATCTTGCCCACATCTCTCTTTCTGGGTCACTGCTCACAACTTAGGGGACCCTATTTATTGACCTCTCCTGTCAGGGACTTTGGTGGCTTCTTCTTTCCTTTTCAATCAGACGTGCAGTTGTCTAGCATGAATGGTATTGTCACCTGCTTACCCCTGAGCCACCTCGCTATCCCAGCTGTGCTCATCTTCCACTGTGCTCCATGCTCAGATACTACCTCATGCTGGAATCTTTGGTTCAGTAGGGCCCCCCTGCCCTCTTCATTGTCTAGATGTTACCTGTTTGTCCCTGCTGGGAGCTTCTCCAGAGCCTTAGCAGACCCCAGCTACCAACATGAGGTTCCTGTCCACTGCTGTGGTGGTTCTAGTCCTGCCAGCAGAGCCATTTTCCTTCTCAGTGTCCCTGCCCTACCTCCCGGTTCTGTGCTTGTGACACCCTTGTGTTCTTGTGGACTGGCCATGTGAAGAAGAGCTGGCCCACACTGACATGGACCATGTTCCATGCACTGCAGTCTGGAGGAGCAGTGACTCCAGCAGGTGGCAGAGCTGGGCACATGGGTCTTGACTGCTGGAGGCAGGATGCCAAGGAGAGGACAGTGCTGAAGGTAATTGAGGAGGGTGCAAGGGGCAAGGACTCCTGAGGGAGTGAAGTCCTTGTTTAGCATCTCTTTCAGTTTCACTGCCCCTGAGTGAACCAAGAGATGGGTGTGTGTGCACAGGACAGGAGAGATGCCCACTGACGGCCTCATGGCGGAGCCACACCCCAGTAGGAATGCAAGTCATTAACATTGTAGGTAAAGTGGCTTATAGAGCTTGGATCAGTAGTTGCTTCCAGAAGATCTTAGTAGTTTCCAGTGAGGCTCAGATGAATCACAAGAGAATATTAAAAGCAGGGAAGATAAGTTGATTTTCAGAAAATGCATTCAGAGGACTACATGAGCCATTTTAAAGTTAGCATGTACCTTTACTTTTCTTAAGTTTGAGTTGGCGTATATGGTGGCCAGGAAAGCTGGACACAGTTCACCCAGTGACTGGTTATGTAGCCCCTCCTGTGAACTGGCTCTCTGTCTGCCGCACACACTCCAGAGGGTGAGCTGAGTCTCTGTTGCTTGTGGCTGCCCACCTACCTTTTCTGTCCTTCAGCCATGTGCTTCCATAGCCTCTTTCTAAGATGTGTCATCAACGTCTGTGTGGAGTGTCTCTTTCACATCTCCCAACCAGAGCAAGAGCAGGTGCTCTTTCCCCTTCTCCTCTCACTTGACTACTTCTGAGCTATGTGGTCATCCCAGGGACCATTTTCCCCACTCACAAATAAGGCAACGAGGCAAGCACTGACCATGCAAGGAGGTGTACACAGTAAGTGGCTTTATACACACAGTGTGTTTATTTTACTTATCTTTTTTTGTAGTTTTAGGAATTGAACTAAGTACTTGCCCATGCTAAGCAAGTGTTTTACCATAGCCGTACATAATGAGTGCAGAAGAGGGTTTCAGTGGTTTGCTTGTAAAAATGCTGGCTGTTGGTGCTTGTGCATTTTTGGAAAAGGCATAAGAGAGGTTTTGGATGAGTGTAGGAGGAGGGCCTTGAGAGCATGGAGGTCCACCTGTCTTTCAGCCAGAGGGAGGTGCGTGTCTTAGGTTGACTTGTCCCATGTCACACTGCACCTATGCCTGCTGTTGAACTCTCACAGGTCAGACCCCCTTTTTTTTTTTTTGAGGAACTGGGGATTGAACTCAGGCCCTTGCACTTGCCAGGGAAGCGCTTATTACACTAAGCCATCTCCCTGCCCCTTCTGTTTTTATTTTATTAATTTTTTACACAAATACTTTATTTAAATGAGACACCTTTTTAAAAGTGTACATTCTCTAATAAAATATTTTCTTGGTTTTAGTGATTGTCTCATTTATGGTATCACATACAATGCCATATGATTTCATTTTTAAATTTTATTTATTTTTATATTTTAGGGAAGGGTCTATAGGGTGTTCAGGGTCTCACTGCTAGATTGAACTCATAGTGATTCACCTGTTTACAGCCTCCCAAGAGCTGGGATTACAGGTGTGTGCCACCATACTCAGTCTCAGTTGCCATCTCAGTGTGCCCCAGGGGCAGGGGCAGCATGGCAGACCCAGGGATAGAACCTCCGACCCTTGTGCCTGCTTGCAGGCACTTTAATCTGCTGATCTATGGCTGGCCCTATTTTTTTAAATTTTAATTTAATTAAATTAATTTTTTTTTTAGTATGTGAAAAGACATTTTATTATTGACTATTACCATATAATATTAGTGTATTTCTTCCAGTGGCAAACTAAGCGTAGAATAATACTTCTCTTCAGTTCTCCCATGTATCTCAGTATCATGTCTTTTGGAGGATTCCAAAAGACATTTTGCTCAGTTGTTCTATCACAGGTCCTTGCTCAGGGAATTCACTTTCATTTTCCTAATCTAGTTTTCAGCGCTTGATCATGTGTTTATTCGATATTATGGACAGGACCTGGCTGAGGCATAGGTCTTATGTGTTCACATGGAATGTTCACTGAAGGGTGGTAGCGTACTATTGTCCTGCCATCAGACGTCAAAGCGCACTCTACTTTGTAATTATAGTCATCTGGAAGAGAAGAATATGTAGATTTATAGCAAACATGAGATAAAGCTCCATTTTGGATTGGAAATAAATGCTTCAAGAGAGCTTTCTTTGATATTGCCCATTTTACTGCTGCTGTTGCTTTCATAGTACATGAAGAAGCTTATCAGGTGATATGAAAAAAGATGTGGGAGGAACTTCCTTCAAAATTTGCTTCTAGGCACCGATTTTCATTCCACTAGGTGGCCATCCTGCCTTCATCCCTTAAATTTTAATTTAAAAGAATTTATTTATTTGGTACAGGGTCTTGCTACACAGTTCAGACTTGTTGTGATCATCCTGTCTCAGCCTCCCCAGCACTGGGATTATAGGCATGCACCACTTGGGGCATATGGTACTAGGGATCAAACTTGGGTCCTTGTGCTTGCCAGGCAGGCACTCAGACTGCCAAGCTGTCTCCAGCCCTGATTTTATTTTATATTTTAAGTTTCTGACTGATTCCAGATCATAGAGATTCAAAGATATTTCAGACAGAGATGCAGAGATCTTGTGTCTTAGCGCGGGTCTTCCCTTGTGCTGACTTCTGATGCTCGCGTGGAGTGTCAGATCTAAAAGGTCAGTGTTAGCTCGCACTGTGAGCTAAGAGCTCAGCTGTCATCAGGTCTTGCATTCTGTCTCAGGATCCCATCCAGGACCCTATTCTGCTCTTGGCTTATCCTCCTGTGCCCCCTCTGGCCTGTGGCCAGTCTGTCCTTGCTCTTCATGACCATGATGCTATTGGGGAGGGCTGGCTAGGTATCTTGCAGAATGAGCCCAAGTTTTGGTGCACCAAGTGTTTTTCTCTTGATGAGTGGATTGCTGGAGGAAGACCACCAAGAGAGAGGCCCTCAGCACATAACTTCAGGGTTCATGCCTGAAGATCTAACTATCCTTTTTGGTCTTCCCAGGGCTACCTTCTTTGTCTTTCATTGCCTAGTAGATTTTAAAAGTGAAAATCTACAGTTTATCTTACAAGTTTAAAAATAGAAAGATGCGTTCCCCACTTCTGTGCTGGTTGAATCTGGGACTCCTTTCCCATGGGCCTCCATAGAGTCCCAGAACTGGCCTTTCTCTGATGTCAGTTGGTTCCTTTGGCCTGAGGGAAATAGCACAGAGAGTTTTAAAAAGGGCTCTTTCTCTTTTTGAGTTTCCTTGACTAAAGCCTCACTCTTCTTTTGCTGCCAAAGAATAAAATCTTTTATGCTTCTTCCCTGTTCTGCCTGTGGTTGCCAAATTTGAAGCTGTGTGTCCAGGGGCAGGAAGTCAGCCCTGTACACACATAACTCAGGAACGCTGTTCAGTAGCAGTGGCCTATCCGTGAAGGGAATTCTCAGCTGGAAAATGTCACTGCTTAGTTTAAAATCTAAGCAGACCCTGAAGCCGAGGTATTCAGCAGACAGTGTGGATGAGGTTGTGCTTTCATGTGATACGAACGTGTCTGGAAGAGCTCAGAGAGCTCAGCTCTGACTGGCATTGCAGTTCTTTGCTGGGTACAGATGCTTTCTTGGGGACAGCCTCAGGAGGGAAGGTGGCAGCTATACTCACCTGAGGACTTTTGATTGTAGACACATTCCTTACTCTTACAGGCTGCATTAACTACAACATTGAGGAGGGGGGAAAAAGAAATCTTTTAAAGCTTCTGTGCTTCTGAGTGAAATGTCCAAGCATGGGGTTGCCAGAGAGCCTTGCAAACCTAGGAGCCTTTTCTGCTGGCACCACGGGTTGCCCTGCCACACTCTGTAGTTTGGGAGTCTGCCTTAGTCTCTGGGACTCTTGGGTTCTCTCAGGAGTGCTTCCTAATACTGGCTTAAGACTTTACAGAGGCTCTTTTGAATGTCCAGCCTGTCATTTCATTTAACTTTGTTTCTGCTCTTGCCACTGCAGGTGAGGAAATGCTGTTTGATCACAAAGAGGAAGGGACCTTTGGTGGATTACTATCTTTTATCTTTTTTTTTATTCAAAGTATGTGTATTTTAGCATTAAAAAGATAGACATCCATGCACTGGAAATATTTTGTCATATACATTTTAAAAGATACTATGTGAGTGTCAGTTTTAAAGCTCACTGTCAGATGTACTGGAATGACCTTCAGGTCTGCTGAGTACACTGGCATATCTGTAACGTTTGAAGCTTGCAGGGCCTAGATTCGGTGCTTATTTCTCTGGGCAGATGAGTACTGCAGTCAGAGCTACTCTCACAGGCTGAGCTGTGTGTTGCCAGCCGCAGTAACATGTACTGCAGCCCAGATAAGCCCTGCACATCTGCATCTTATTCTTTCCTTAAGGAAAAGTAATAGCAAACTTTTGAGAAAATGTTACTTTAAAACCCAGATTTTGCTCATTTAATGCCATATAGAGGCTGAGTAGAGTGCAGTCCTGCTCTGAGCAGGTTTGGCTCCTTCGCCTGAAGGTAGTGCATGTTCACTGGGCGTGGCCACTGTTTGCACGCTCACTGGAGGGGCACATGTGTTTCAGTGAACACCTTGCTGTTTCACAGAGCTGGAATTGTTGTTAAGCTTATCAACTAATTTTTACTTTGATTTTTGGTAAGTGAGCACTTTTATTGGCATTGCTGGAAAAATTTGGGAGGAGCATAATGATAATTAGAAGACAATTTATTAGACAAGAACACATCTTTGGGAAGCTTCTTCTGCCACCTATTTTTCATGATACATAGGGTCAAGGAATAAATCAGAATGAAATTCATCAAGACTTCTTTTTGTAGGCAGCATATAGACGTGGATTTCTGGAGCCTGGTGTGCTTGCACACATGGCACACGTGTGCATCTGTGTGTGTGTGTGTGTGTGTGTGTGTGTGTGTGTGTGTGCATGTTATTGGGAAAATATTGCGCTAAGGATATTAGTTTACTCCTAATAAGACTTGGTGTTTTGCCAGGTTTACACAGTTTGTCGTTCTCTGGACAGGAGCTTTAGGGGATGTTTACAGCATGTTTTTTTGTTTTGTTTTGTTTTGTTTGTTTAGTCCTTGAAGGTGGGGCTGCAAAGCAGGTGGCAGAATGGGTGCAGAGGTCAGCAAGCTCCGACACACCTGTCACACACCTCTGTGCTGTGTGATGCAGGCCTGTTGGGCCAGCTGAGAGCAGGCTGGGATTCTCATCAGGCAGGTCTGCAGGCCTTGTGGTGCCTGTGGTACCTAAAGTCTCTGTGGCCTTTCAGTTTCTTGTGGGCAAGTAGAAGGCGACACACACTGTCCTGTTGTTCTCCAGCAATTGTGTGTATTGGCTTGAAGTCACAAGGAGACTAGGCTTGTACAGAGGGGTCTCTTGCATTTTGAAAACGCAGAAACACTGGAGATGCTCTCACCTTATGAACTCTGGGGCCCTACATGGTCCTGATGTATTCTAGAACAGGGCATAGTAGGAGGGTCTGTGTTTCAGTCACAGTCTTGTGGGGGTAGCCTTCATGGGCTCTTCTGAGAAGGTTGGAGAGACACCTTAGTGATAGAAACAGTTTAGGAAGTTACATGCCAGGAGGAAAAGGTAAAATTTAAAGTTAATCCAGAGGATATTTTGATGGAAAAAGGGAAGAAGAGAACACTTAGGTCTTCCTCCGGATTTGGGGAATGTGATTGACTGAAGTCAGAGGAGAGCTGGAGTGAGCGTCTCCCATCCAGGTGAGGCTGCTGGAGCAGAGGCGGTGCCCTACCTGGTGTGGTACCCTAGATGCAGGGCCGACGGCTGCAGCCGGAGAGCCCACAGTGGGCATGCCGCAAATGCCTGCTGAATCTGAGTGATGAGATCTGGATTCCCTTCAGACACTGACTCTGTTGGTGACAGGCCAGTGTTACCTCTCAGCACTGGAACCATAAGTGCTCACCATGTTTCTGCAGCCACCAGGGCCCTAAGCATCTGAGATATATTTTCTTATTTTGCATTTAGGTTTTGATATTGCAGAATATTCATCCTGTTATTGAATTTCTGGCAACTGCAGGGATTGTAGTGATAAATGACCTCTACACCCAGTTCCCTTCAAAAGCCATATTATATGTGGTGATCTAGGAGCTGTGCAGGTTGTGCTCCACAACCCAGCTGGGTCCTATGCATGTAAAACACTGGGCTGGGAACAATGGGAACTCATGTTCCCATTTGGAGTGTGAAGTTCAGAAATGACAGAGGTGGGAGTGGCCAGGGGCAGTATTCATTTGTATGAAAAACATGGTATGCATTATTAATGTTGATGATGTTTCCATGGACAAGTTGTCACAGGGTCATTCTCCTGTCATGAGTAAAGCATGAAGAGTAGTTCTACAAGAGCTTGCTCCAGTAAGTCATGGACACATCCTTATTTTTAGAACAGTGAAGGAATAAATGATCATCCTTTGCCAGCAAGGAAGACAGTAGCATACTGTGGAGTCTGTGGTTTGGAGAACATAACCTATATTTTCACTACAGCTTTATTTTGCTGATCTCTCAGGATAAGAGCACTGTGAAGGCTGGTTATATTAATCCTGGAACTCTTGGTTCTGAATTGTAGCCGAGTAAACTTGTCCACTCTTCTTCTATGAGCCTGTGAACCATAGAAGTAGAGAAAGAAAACAAGAGTCCACAGATTCTGTTATTTTCCTTGTTGGCAGTGCACACATCAGCTGTCCTGAACCATGGTCTCTTCTTGCTTCTGGAATGTGTATCTGGGATTTTAAAGTGTGTGGCTCCTGCACACTCAGTCATACCCCACGTGATCTTGCCTCTGTTGTGCATTTACATTCCATCTGCTTATTAGGAGGTCTAGGCGTTTGCTTATGACACCTGAAAGGATTCATTCTTGGAGTTCAGGAGCCTGAGACAGTGGGCATGGCAGTGGCTTGTGGGAAAGGATGGACTGTAGCTGTGAAGGATGTGCTCAGATTCTCAGCCTGGATTATTCTCACCTTTAAATTGATGTTCAACTCCAGAAAGATGCTTGGACTACATGATCTACTACTTAGATCATGAGTGTAGGCAGAAACCCTGCCTCCACCTAGAGCAGTGCAGGGTTGGTTGGACATCATTAGTGATGGCAGGAAGGATGATCAGAGTTCAGCCTCTTTGGACGGGGGTGAATGCCGATATCTGGTAGGCATGCTAAAAGCCAGTGTGACCCTCGATAGAAATCAGTGTGGTTCATTCTGGGTATTATTTCCATTTGTTGATGAACTCATTCCTTAGCACAATATCAACAGGGTAGAAAGACAAGATCGTGATTTGAACATGATTACAGTATTTGAGATTGGTGAGACCCAAAGAGGTCATCTGTGTCGCAGCCCTCACTTGACATTTCTTTATCATTAGCTTAGTTTTCCCCCTGTTTGCAGAACTGCAGCCCTGTAACAACATGTTTTGTGGGTGGCCGACTATTGTGTTCTGTAGCTGCCCCCTGGGTCACCCTGAGTTATAACAGGAGAGCTGCTGCTCTCCAGGAAAAATACCTGTGTGCTCTTTGGGTGTCTACCTCTGCCTCCTGTGCTGTCACTATGGAAGGCCTTCCACCAGTGCAGCCATGTGCGTGGTGGGCTTGAGGGGCATTACAGATGCTGCCATTTCACACAGACTGCTTCAGGGTTGGAATGTGTCCTCAGGGAGCACAGAAGGACTGAGGTCAAGAGAAGTCCTGAGTATGGGCTTCTGCAGCCTGTGGCTAGAGTCCCCTGCCAGCAAGAAAGGGCTGGTGTCCTCAGAGATGTCTGGATGAGGAGAAACAGATATTGAGGTGACAGGGATGTTTCCCTCCGTACTGTGGCAGGCCCTGAAGCCATGGTACTTCCTGAGCTATCCTTGAAGAAAAACGTTTTCCTCAGGGTAGGAAGTCATGCCTGTGTGGGAGTCTAGTACAGCCAGTGTCTTCCAGAACCTGTGTCAGGACCTTGGTGCTGGTCCCATCAAGTGGAAGTGTTGAATCTAGGCCATGCATGCTTTGCCATGTGTTTTTAGGTTGAAAGAGCCACACAGGTGCTCACATACACAGACACTGTCCATGTGATCCGTAACGCTTACCTGTACACACATGTACTTGTGCACACACACATACACATTCACACTCACACTCTTATTTGCTTCTTGCTCCATGGGCTGTGGGCAGTTAACCCTCCATCCACTGTAGCTAGGAACCATATATGACCCCTTCCAGGGGACAGCATGTGTGCTTTCTGTCTTAGGTTCCTGAATATCTGTCCAGAAGAACCAGTAGTTCCTTGAAATTCAGGCCTCTGTGGTCCCTATCATATTCAGTCTTGGAAAGTTTTCCTTTTAAGGCATTTTTTTTGTAAGCACTTGGACATGTTAGGAGTCAGAACTGTAGTAGTGCTCAGCTCAGTAAATGGTTGCAAAGTATTAAGATATAACACCCCTTTACACCGTTAGCTCAGGCACCTAACATGCGATGTCAGATATGTCAGTAGCAGGGCAGATGTAAGTACTCCCTTCATGCTGGAAGCTGTGAGGGCTACTAGGGCATGAAGGCAAGGGACACTGATCTCCAGTGCATTCATTCCCAGCCCTTCTGACACTGGCGGTGAAGGAGCTTTCCTGTTGGGTTCCTAAACTGGACTGATGCCTTTTTAGCAATTTTCTCAGTGTCTACCACTGTGTGCATGGGGCACTAGGCAGTGGTGGGTAAAGTCTGGTTTGCTTTTGGTTCCAGATTTGGTACATCTTGTTTGGCTAGCAGTTTTCCTTAAGATCCTTGGGAGCTGGTTTGGGCATACTACCCCTTACTAAGAGGGCAGATAGTGTACAGGTCTAAAATATAGGGAGTTCGGAAAAAGCTCAAGTTGTTTTCATCTCCTTGTTGAGATCATTCCAGAAAGGAAGTTCTTAAGTACAAGAACATATGCAGACTTTTCTGCACCACATATGCTATGTCCTATACACTTACCCATAAGTATTTAAGAATCAGTGCATTTTTTCCCCTTCTTTCTGTGCTTTGTTGTGCTGGCTGGCTGCCTGACCCTTCTCTTGCTTGAGCCCTTATCAGCTTACTGTGGCCAGAAGAGGAAAAAAGCGGAGGTAACTGGGGCTTCCCTCTCTTGCCTTCACTGTTATAGCCAAAGCAGGCAGCACCTGTGTGATGTACCTGGCCTCCCAGCACCATCTGACCTATTCAGTGCAGCAGAATGATTCGGAGAAAACTAAACTCAGTGTATATATATAGAACAGGAAATAGGAATCAGCGTTGCAGTATTTGTAAATATGAATGACTTGAAATTGGACGTTGGGTATAGAGCGGAGAGCCCAGCAGTTGTTGCATTTATGATTGGAACCCAGAACATTATACTGCCTCATTGAACTGTGTCTTTTGATGGCATTATGTGCACACAGGTGTGGCAGCCCACTTCAACCTGCTCCTGAGTTCTGATGGTTTCCCAGATTGTGGGTCCTGGAGAATCGTAGTAGGGAGCTATCGAGGTTATAGCACCTGCTTGGTAGTCCAAATGTGGCAGTGCTCACCTCTTGAGATGGAAGTGGATCAGGAGAGTCCACTCAGGCCATGACTTGACACCAGGCTTTTTCCATTTTGGCTTGTTTTGATGGAGGTCAACCTGTTGTGATGACCGATTCATGAAGAGGTGAGACACAGGGCTTTTACTTTGAGCCAAATTTAGTGTTGCTTATTTGCCTTGTTCACAGTTCCTAATGGGTGGTAGAGATTTGCTTGGTAATAAGATCCCTAAGTAGGTGCCCAGGGCTAAAAAGGCAGGGCAAAGGGGAAGGCTCTGCCTGAATGGTTGAAGCTTCCAAGGACTGTGCTCAGGAGTGTGAGCTCAGAGGAAGGGGTGGGTGTGGTGGCATCCCTTTATGGGTGAAACCTGTACACCCTCCTCAAGGAAGAAATAGCTTGTGGGCCAGCAGTTCAGTCTCTGGTGGGAGTGGGTGGGTGATGTGGCCTCTCCCCTCAATCCAGGTATGCGTGGTGGAGAATCAGGTGTGGCGGTTCTCTCACATAACTGCAGTTGGAGACTGATACTTGGGAACTAATGGTTTTGATTGTCAGTGCCAGTTAACTTGATTGGGCAGCTGTGAGCTATTCTGGCTCCCTCCCATGAGGCCAGTATGCCCCATGTGTGTAGCAGTGTTCCCTGTCTGCGACCCAAACTCACATGGTCATGTGAGCAGAGAGCTTGTTAGCTACCTTCCCTTTCAGCAGTGAGGTACCATGACTTAAACACTCCTACATGAGTGATTTCTTTTAATCAAATAGAATAGTGTCTGCAAACAGGGCTTCTCTTGAGCCCTTCCGGGCTGTTTGTTGTGTGTGGAGCAGGAGCAGAGCCTAGAGGCCCCTCAGTGCAGTCCCCACCTTCTTGTATGCGCCCTTCAGTCCCCACCTGTCTCCTGGCATCACCATGCACATATGTTCACAACATTTGTGTTGAACAGGTAAGAGAAGTGTGAGCCAGAGTGTGTAGCTAGTGCTGACTGCAAAGGGAGAGTAGTGTGACAGTTTCCGTAGGATGCACGTGTTATTGAACTGTGATGACTTTGCATAGTTCTGGCCTTAATTTATATATGGACCTTGCTGTGACAAAGGGACTGGCTCAATGTAGTTATTCCATTAGTAATATAGTCTTTTGGTTCTTGGAAAATGTTTGCAAGCAACTGGTGTGATTGTTGTTTGTCTCTGTGTTTAGCCTTAGAAGAGTGTTGTCACATTAAAGTGTAACATTGTGCAGTGCAGGGGGCCCACTGCTCTCCTCCCAGGAACCTTGGGGTGGGGTGAGAGGCTTAGAGATGAAGAAGTATGCCTTGTTACAATTCATATTTCCTTTCACCAAAAGCTGTAGTAAAATGTTGGGCTTACAAAATCCCTCCCTCCTCCTCTGTGCTAGGTGCCCACAGCCTTCTTTTCTTCACTTCATGCCCACCCGCCTTCTCTTCACTTCATGTGTGGCCTCTTCATAACTTGTGCAGCTGAATTATACAGTGTTTATGGGGATGGAATGTGGCATTTTTGTTTATCCTCTTCCTTTTAAGCAAGGAAAGCATAGGCGCTGTTTTATCTTCAGAACTCAGATCTTGCAGTATGTCAGTAAGCATGTTTAAAAATATATTTTCAGACAAGCACAGTAAGTGATGTGGAGTTGTGATGTCATGTTCTTAAGAATTATTCTTTGCAAAAGTTCTCTGATAGATCACTTTTCTTAAGAGGCTGAAATATCCAGCTGCTTCTAAACCTGCGGAGTCTATTTGTGATAACCTAGGTTGTGTTTCCAGTAGTTACTAGCAAAAATGGATCTGGGAAACTTAAACTAGGTGGAGCATATGCTCTCTATAGTAAAACTTTTGGGGAAGGTTTTTCTTTCATTTTGATTCCCTTAAAGTATTGGTTGGTGTTTGTATAATGACAAAATCTTAATGCTTTATATGATTTGCCGTTTAGCTGGTCTATCAGAATATACTCAATTCAGGGTATTTTTGCAGCAGACATGTGAATGGTTATTTACATTTTAGTAAAACTGATTATTGAAGTATTGATTTTTTTTCCCCTGTGGGCTCTTAATGAAGGGATTTTGGGGGGCTGACATTTGTGTAAATAGTACCAGTTTGGAAGGTGATGTTTAACAGCACGTTTTATAGCTTACTGCACATGATTATCTCTCTTTGTATTCTGGGACACAGATCTTTCTTTCATTAGATGGTAGCCGAGACTCCTAGGCTCTTTCACAAAAAGCAGGGGAAAGAGATAATGTTAGATAGGTATAAGTAATACTTACAGTTCATTTTCTTATACAGGGAGAGATATAGCAGCTTGGCTTTTGGTAAAGATTGGAAAATAAGGGTATTGTTTGAGGTGTTATTTGCTATTTATTTACATGAGATAAAAGCATGACTTTAGAAACAAATTTCAGTTCAAATATATTTTATATTTAATTAATCGAGATTTCAGAATGGATGTAATGATTAGTAAGTGTTCCATAGTAAGGAAAGATGAATTTCTGCCTCTATTGTTTCCTAATAGAAGATAAGCTCAGGGAACACCTCCCGGCTGCCCTGGATTCTTTCTGCCATTTATTGAGGAACATTTGATTTTCTGTTTGTTTAAAACATGTATGAGTCTTCGTTTTCTCTGGTGTTCCCCATGCTTTCAGTATTCCTGAATTAGTTTCAACTTTGGTTTTAATGACGATGCAGGATGTGAAAAGCGTCAAAGTAAAAAGCTCGCACTTTCTGGCTGGCATCATGAACAACAGAAATCTGTCTATGGAATGTACAGGGCGACCACAGGGCTTCCTCAGAGTTGCCTGCTTTAGGGGGACTGTGGCTCTGAGCTTCTGGAAATGAGGCTCTTAATGGAAATGTTGACAAGATCATTAACTATCCAGCAATGCCACAGCTCCAGCAAGGCTGGATTTACCTCCAAATCCATAGCACCAGCTCTCTGTGGTGTGAGAAAAGCATTTATTTAGCAGCAGAAAATTATGGAGCAGGCTGTGGCTCCTGCTGCCCTATTTTTTTAGTTTTGTAAAGTTTACTTTGCTAGTGGCAAATAGATTGGCAAGCTCACTACTTCATACAAGACGTGGGAAATAGTAAATAAATAGTAAGAAGTCAGAGGAGTACATCGATTTTAGAAACAGGAGATAGGGATAAGAGTCTTCTCTTGCATATGGAAACCCTATCCCCTTTCATATTCATATAGAGTCTGCTTTATTAAAGTTTCCAGAACTCCTTTTAATTTTCCAGGATGTTATTAATAACTGGGGAGAGAAAATCCCCATATCCTTCTTCATTTATTCTCAGGCTATTTTGAATGTAGTCAATAATTAGACTATATTTTCACCCCTCCCCCTGTTGGATTTGACTACTAATCCTTATATTTTAGTAAAAGGGCACAAGGGCAGCTTATGGCTGAATGCTGTTTTATGTTTTTAAAAAACTATTCTGCCATTTTTCCATCAGTTAATGTTTTTCTCTTTGCACTCATGTCTGGAAGATGGAGTCTCTTTTTCTCCTAAACCAGGAATTTATATGTGGCTTTTGACAGTCCATGGCATAAAAGGTAACCTGTTTGAAGAACAGTATCGTGCAGGATATCTATGCATTTTTTTCTATAAATAGACAATGACTTTAAAGCTGTGGTATGAGTTACAAATATTGAAGAAAGCATTGCTTAAATGATGGAAGGACTTGAGTAATAAAACCTTGTTCTGGACAGTTGACTACATTTGGGTTTTCTTATTGTGGCAGTTCATGTTGATGCTTGCTTTGATTTATTTGGGGGTACAAATCATTTAAAGGAAATCCTCATTGGAGACAAGAGTTTGCTATTTTTGTTCCCACTACACTGTGTTCTGAACAAAAGCAGGCTTGAGGCTTACCTTTAAAGTGAGTGTTTCTGGCAGAAAGGTCCTGAGCTGCTTCCTCACCAGGTTTATGGGGGTAGCCTGTGGCCTTCGCTGCTGTGGGCTGTACCCTGGAATAGTGGGGTTTGTGTGCTCCATCCCGGTGTGGGGGTGGGGCTTCTTGTGAATGCGGCGATTCTGGTTGCCTGTTATTCATGTCTTCTTATTCGAGTGGAAATGCAGCTCGTTCATAATGGATTATTGATTGGTCGGAGGACAGCAGCAGCCTCCAGGCCTTGTCCTCAGCCTGTGCACTCCCCAGCAGTGAATGCGCCACTTCATGGGGCTCTGCGGGACCCTGGTCTGGGGATTATAAGCCGCAATTGTTAATCTTGTACAGAATGGCTTGTAGGGAGAGGAACTCTTCATTGTTGTTAAGGAATTTTTCCCTTTGCTGGGAGAATAGGCTTTTTGTCTCAGTAGTAAGATAAGCTTGTCCAGGATGTTAATGATGTATTTTAATTCATGGCTCATAATACTACAGTGTGACTCCTGAGGCTGCTTCATTGTCTCTGTGAGAACAAGCACACACAGTGTCCTGCAGCATGGCCCACTGCTCCCACTCGGGCTGTGGGTTGGCTAGGCCGCGCCCTGCAGGCTGGGCAGGGCAGACCTCCTGCACAGTGGGAGGGGCTGCTTCCAGGAGTGGACCTACACTTCTCCTCTCAGAGGGAGTTGCTCTTTTGTTTTGTGACTTGCCTTTGGGGCCATGGTGCTCCTTGGCTGACAGCCCTGTGAATATCTTAAGTGTTGTGCTTTTCATTTTCAGTTGGATTTTGGTTGGGTTATTTTCCCTTCACCGCTGGGATTCCCCTGCAGCCCATCCTCCTAGTTTTGTTCCCAGGAGTGTGTGCACTCGTGAACAGGACCTCTTCCAGCCCTGGCTATCACCAGTGGCCCTGGAGGGCCACTAGAAGGGAGAGAGCCCGGTACAAATGGACCCAGTGCCTGTTTAGTGTTCTGTTAGGGTTAATTAATGAATAAGAAATGAAAGAATAGCAAATTGTGTGGTAACTTGAAAATTAGCACGGCCTCCAGCTTGGTTTCCCACACAGGCAGGTCCTCCTGGAGGAGCTCAGAGCAAGAAGTGGCACTTTCACTTTCCGAGCAGGCCTTTTGTTCCTCCAGGCCTCTGGAGGAATCTGCCTATCTGGCTTCAGGCATTTTCAGCAAACTTTGAGAGTTATGTTGTTTTGGAAATCCCACACTGAGCTTATTTGAAATTTGAAATGTAGGCCACTGATTCCTTTTACAGATAAGAGTCAATGATGGGGTCGGCTTTGCTGGATTCAGAGAATTTATTCCAAAACCCGTCAGCTTTTGTTCATAGAACCCTGAAATGGCAAAATTTACTCCTGGTGCAAAGACAGACACGCTTAGGTGAAAATATATGTTCTTTCCCTAACAGTGCAGCGAATGTACTGGTCAGAAACTTACTGTGTGCAGTATGAAAGAGAAATAATGACATTATTATTATATAGAGATGCAAGGGGAAAAAGGAACGTCCTGGAGCCTGAATAGTCAGATGCTGGTGGGCGCGAGGCCCATCTTGCTGTGTTGCTGCGGGGCAGAGGTTCTGGCTGCCTCTCAGAGTGGCTCTTCCCAAGGTCTCTGGGCAGGCCTCCCAGATGACAGAAAACAGCTTTTAAAGCAAAATCCATTAAAATGATTCATTTCATTCCTATAATTTTTCTTTCGTTGACTTCCTTTTGAAGACTAGAATTAAGGAAAGGTAATTTCCCAAAGTGCATTCCTAGCGTCCTGGGACCTCCTTGGCCTGGGGGCAGGGGCTCTGGGCAATGGGGGAGGGGCTGCAGAGCAGCTCTGCTGACCTTTAGAGAAGGGCTTAGTAACTTCAGTGAGAAACTTCCAGAACTTGTAAGTGTGGAAAGAGTGACAACTAGACCCAACAGTGGTTAGCATTTTGATATATTTGCCTCTTTCTCTCACAAATAACCTCATAATATTTTGCCACATATATCGAAAGAATAGAAACATTCTCCAATATTACTCATTTAACAAAATAATTAATTTGCAAGAATTGTCTGACACTGAGTCTATGTTACAGCTTAATCCTTATAGACCTCTGGTGCTGAAAGGTACGTGAATGTATCTGTTGTACATGGCCACAGCGGTTGGCAAAATAATTTTTAATGATGTTAAGTAACCTGTATAACATCAAGGTCTAGTAAATGCATATACCTTCAGTCCTTCCCTCCCTCCCTCCCTCCCCCCCTCCCTCCCTCCCTCCCTCCTTCCTCTCTCTCTCTCTCTCTCTCTCTCTCTGTATTTTAGGGAAGGGTCTGCAGGGTGTTCAGGGTCTCAGTACTACATCAGACTCATAGTGACTCTCCTATTTACAGTATCCCAAGAGCTGGGGTTACAGGGGCAGGTCCCCCACTCCCAGTGTCAATTGCTGCCCCCCAGGGGGCGGTGCCAGCTTGGCAGGCCTGGGGATGGAACTCCTGGCCCCTGCATCTGCCTAAGCAGGCGCTTTAGTCTGCTGAGCTTTTGGCCAATCCTCAAAATTATGACTGTAAGTATAGAAATATGGATGGTTTACTTCCTTTTTTTTGCAGTACTGAGGATTGAACTCAGGACCCTACGCTTGCCAGGCAGGTGCTTATTCTACTGAGCTATTTCCCCAGCCCTTCAACTGTTTCTAATTAGCTTTCTAAATTGCTATTATTAATATTAATATTATTATTATTATTATTATCTTTTTTCGGCTCTTTGAATTTGTTCAGCTAAGTAGTACAAATGCTAATGACCAGGGATCTTTGGGTACTGCACTTACACTTCATTTATTTAGCAATTACTTGTTAATAGTCTATGACATACTGATCATTAAGTGTTAGATGTTGTATCTTGTACACAATGATCTAAACCTCAACAGAAGTATTGCGATATAGGTAGCAGTACTGTCATTACATTTTGGAGATGAAAAAAACGAACCGACAGGCTAAGATACCTGCTTGGGATCACACAGCTGACCTGTTATTGGCAGAAATGTATTTTGATCATGGTAGTTGGGGCATCTACAGTGTGTTCATCTTTCTGTCCTATAGTTGAAATGGGTCAGGAAGTCCATACATGGGGTTGGTTGGTATTGCTCCTCAAAGAACAGTAACAGGGCTGTGGACCTGGGCTGGAGACTTCAGTATAGTTTCAGGCCTCTGTAGGTTGAGCTGTGGCTTTGGGGCCTCATGTTGGGGGGTGGGAGCTGTGAAGGGCTGGAGTTTTTCAGGAGATTGAACTAATTTTCACTCTGGAACCTCATGTTGTTTTGAGGGCATGTGGATCCGGAGTAACTGGGGAGGGCAGACAGCCTGTGGAGCATGAATTATCATAGGATATTGCTAAGAGAGAGAAGCCAGGTAGGCCTGGTATGTGCCATTTGTACCTGTGATATGGAGGACACAGTTGATTCCCAGGTCCAAATTCCTGGGCAGGCTTTGCCAGTCTTTGCAGATTCATTGCTTCCTCTCAAAGTCTTCTGGAAACTTCTGGTCTCAGGTGCACAGGCAGCATGTTTGTTATAATTGCATGTTTGCAGCTTTACCTCCCAGTCTGACTTGGGAGTGTCTTGGTGCTAAGCACTATTCCAGACTTGTTTTTTGAGTCTTCTGTTCCTGACCTGCCTCTGTACCCAGGAGGCACGCAGGAAGCACTTGTGATGAAACCCTTGTTGGGGCTGAGCATGCCCTCTGATGAGCTTGTTGTCAGGTGTGGGCCTCAAAGATACTGAGGAAGACTGTCCACTTACATTTGTGCTGTGACAACCTTCGGCTGCTGGCAGTTTTTTCTTCCTGGGCCCTGGCTTTGGGCCCCAAGGTTCACCACACTGAGCTCTTCCTACCCATCATCTAGTTTAGTGCCAGGAGAGATGTATCTGCACTGGGTTCATTCCTAGGCTCTGTACTGGCTAAGGAGCACTTGCCCAGAGGTTAAATTTGCCCCAAATCCAGAGAATCTGGGGAGAGTCATTTAAATATAGTCCTATGGCCTGGGCCACAAAACAGAAAGTGGGAAGGAAGAAAGCAGCTCTAAGGGGCCTGATGTGTGTCTTAGGTCAGCACTGTGTGCACCTTTATGGGGTTACAGTGACTTACTTCCTGTTGTCCTGCATCTTCTCTCTGCAGTTTTAGACAATGAAGGAACATTTTTCTTTAATAAACTCCCCTCCATTTTTAAATAAATTAATTGATGAAATAATCCACGTTCTTCAATATATTGTTCATTCTGTCTCTACAGGAACTCACACAGAGTGAGCACTACATTGGAAATCTATTTAAAACCCTAATCAGCAAGTCATTTCTATGCTGAAACAATTAAATCAAAGTCTCTTTTGGCGAGTTACCAGTTTCAGTCTTAGAAAAAGTTTGTAATGCATCTTGCAGCAACAACAAAGCCGTGACTCATGTGCGCACATGGTGTGCCTTGAGTGGACTCTACTCACAGGCTCGGACCTCCTGTGTCTTCAGCTAGCTGTGGTGCACACTACGCTGGCTCCTGTGCCTCATCTATCTTCATAGCCCTGGGAATGTCTCCTGCAGGCCTGTGTGGAGGCAGGACATATCTCAGTTCCTTGGGCCACAAAACAGAACTAGGGTCATACCCTAGTTCTGTGAGACTCATCATTTATGGGTTGATGTGTTCCAGAAGGCTTGGAGTGCCAACTTGGCCATGGTGTTCTCTGAGAAGTCAAAGTAGTAGTGTGGAGCTGTAGGTGTGCTAAGGTTGGCTTTGTGTGCTTTGTTGCTGGGGAAACTGTCAGAGACCAGCTTGGCCAAGAGAGGTTGGAGGCTTTTGAGGGCCTGTAGGGTGCTGTGGGGTGTGCCATGAACATCCTTTTGAGCCTCACCCATGGTGCTTCTGCAGCAGAAAGTTGGGGTGGGTGTCCTCTTCTTTTGTGGAGGTAGAATTCTTGTCTTCAATCACAGCCAGAGAGAACAGTAACAGGGATCTGTTGATTCTGCTCCATAAGGTGGTAGGGGTGCAGAGAATTACTTTTAATGGTTGCTTAGTCATCAGTGGGCAGCAGAGGGAGCCAGGGGTGAGAGGTTCCTGAGCCTCTGCTAATGCGGCAGCTCTGTGTGTGTTCACATTTCCCTAAGGTAATGGTGTTTGGGGCCTAAACTGTTGTTTCCGCTTTTTCCTCCTCTACATTTAGGTATTTCTTCCTTTTTTCTGTTTTTAAGTCCTTTAAAGATAGATATCCTGTGTAGTTCTCCCAGGGATTTATGATAGAGTGCATTTTGCAATACAAGGTGGGCAGAGAAGAGGGAAACAGAAAGAAGGGCCTTGGGGTTGCCCTGGGCTATTCTGGGAACATTTCCTGAAAACTGCAGGATGCTGCGAGTTTTGGGGCAGAGATTTAAGCAACTCCAGGGTAGAAGGTGTACTGAAAAGTGTAAACTGTCTTCTCTGGTCTGTGGGCAGGGGGTTGTAGCTGGCTGATGGTGGCCAGGGTGTTGGAGATTGAAAACCTTCACTGTCAAGGCTCTCCTGAGAAAGGGGACGGTTGGATCTCAGTGAGTGAAGCCCTTTGCCTTGGTCCACTGGGCAACATTCTCAGTGCATACATCTTGCAGCTTGACTCCATGGGGGGCTGAGCCAGCACTGTGAGGGGCAGCCCTGTGACCTGAGTGCTGGACACTCCTGCACTCAGTGATCTGGCCTAGGGGCCTGGTGGGCAAGTGCTTGTTCGTGATCATAAACTTTGCTTATAAGATTTCTGTCTCTGTTCCAGGTGCTCATTGCTGTTTTGAAGCCCCCCACCTGGAACATGCACCTCCTGGTTGCAGGTGTATCTCATGTCATCTCAGGGCAGCAGAGGCACCTCTGAGAATGGAGAGATAAGACACCGTTCTTTTAGGCCTACGTGAGAAAAGCAGTGACCCCAATCCCCTAACACGTCCCAATGGATCGCAACAGAGAGGCTGAGATGGAGCTGAAGAGGGGGCCTAGCCCACCCAGAACCAGTAGGAGCCAGGAAGTGGATGGGGACAAGGCTGCTTGCCATAGCTGCTGCATCTGTGGCAAGAGCTTCCCTTTCCAGAGCTCGCTGTCACAGCACATGCGCAAGCACACAGGAGAGAAGCCCTATAAGTGTCCCTACTGTGACCACAGGGCATCCCAGAAGGGCAACCTCAAGATTCACATCCGGAGCCATCGCACAGGGACTTTGATTCAGGGACACGAGCCAGAGACGGGTGATGCACAGCTGGGTGAGATGCGTGTGTCTGAGGGCCTGGATGGGTGTGCCAGCCCCACAAAAAGCACGTCAGCCTGCAACCGCATCCTCAATGGGGCGGCGCAGGTAGATAGCAGCAAGATCTTGCTGAGGAGCAGCCGGAAGGATGTGGAAGGAGCAGGCGGTGCCGTGGAGGAAGCTGAGGCTGTGACCCAGTGCTCCTTCTGCAAGAGCCAGTTCCAGCGCAAGAAGGACCTGGAGCTGCATGTGCACCAGGCCCACAAGCCCTTCAAGTGCAGGCTGTGCAGTTATATGACCTTGCGGGAGGAGTCGCTGCTCAGCCACATAGAGAGAGATCACATCACTGCACAGGTGCCCAATGGTGGCGAGGCCTGCGTGGAGAATGGTAAGCCTGACCTGAGCCCTGGAGAATTTCCCTGTGAGGTGTGTGGCCAGGCCTTCAGCCAGACCTGGTTCCTGAAGGCACACATGAAGAAGCATCGGGGCTCCTTTGACCATGGCTGCCACATCTGTGGTCGGAGGTTCAAGGAGCCATGGTTCCTCAAGAACCACATGAAGGCACATGGCCCAAAGACAGGAAGCAAGAACAGGCCTAAGAATGACCTGGACCCCATTGCCACCATCAACAATGTGGTCCAGGAGGAGATCATTGTCGCAGGCCTATCCCTCTATGAAGTCTGCACCAAGTGTGGAAACCTGTTTACAAACCTGGACAGCTTGAATGCCCACAACGCCATACACCGCAAGGTCGAAGCCAGCCGGACCCATGCCCTGGCTGAGGAGCCCGCCCCTGAAAGTCCCCTGGACACAAAGCAGTTCTTCCTACAGTGCCTGAATCTGAAACCATCAGTTGCTGGTAATGTGTCCTCTGGCAAACAGGCCGGAAGGCGGGTGGCCGAGCTGGATCCCGTCAGCAGCTACCAGGCCTGGCAGCTGGCCACCAGGGGCAAGGTAGCTGAGCCAGCTGAGTACCTCAAGTATGGGACATGGGATGAGGCACTGGCTGGGGGTGTGGCCTTTGACAAGGACCGACGTGAATACATTCTGGTGAGCCAGGAGAAGCGCAAACGTGAGCAGGATGCACCAACCACACAGGGTCCCCCAAGAAAGAGGGCAAGCTTGTCAGGGGATCCCATGCCACCTGGCCACTTTGACCCCCGGCCAGCTGCGCGCCCCAGCCGCCGGGCCACGGCTTCTGCTGGCCATGGCAAGTCCTCAGAGTGCTTTGAGTGTGGCAAGATCTTCCGCACCTACCACCAGATGGTGCTGCACTCCCGTGTACATCGCCGTGCACGCCGAGACAGGGACTCCAACGGGGACAGGGTAGCACGTGCCCGCTGCGGCTCACTCAGCGAAGGTGACTCAGCCTCTCAGCCCAGCAGCCCCGGTTCAGCCTGTGCCACTGTTGACTCTCCAGGCTCTGGCCTTGCTGATGAGGTTGCTGATGACAGTGGGGAGGAGCCCCTGCCTGAACCAGTACCAGGTGAGCACATGTGCTTTGTGGACTAGTCAAGTCACTGGGCTCAGGTAGGCTCTTGCCCAGGAGACTCTGCACCTAGTTAGTCACTTAACCAGGTGATCCTGCACCCAAGGACTGCTGAAAATGCTTTGTGCCCTGGTGATCTTGTTCCCAGTGTTCAGTCCCTGTGTTCAAGGAATTAGGTTATGTAGGTGTCCTGCACCCAATGTACCTGGAGTCTGTGCTGGCAGGCACACATGCAGCACCTGTCAGTCACACTTATACCTCCTTTTGTAACTGACCTGTGTACATTTGCATGAAGCACCATCTTTGTCTTCTTGAATTGATGGTCTCTACTGGACATCGGTGATTTCCAAGTAAGGAACACAGTCACGGGCCTCTTTGAAGTGTGCTTCTTTCTTTCTTTGTCACCCCAGACTGGTTCTCACCATATGACAACTGTATACACTTACGTAGATGTAAACATCCTCTCTACATACATGTGTGCACACAGGCATGTACAAATTCACTACATGCATGTGATGCTTTCCTCTGCTCCTGTCTCTTAACACCAGACAGCAGAGAGAAGAATAACTTTGAATTGGTGTGTAGTTATAATTAATCTCCTTGGATTCAAGTATCCCTGTGGGTTTAGGGATAGTTAATTGGAACAGAGTACTTTCCAAGTAGCAGTTATGTAAATATTTAAAGATACTTGGCCTAACTCTGTTTTCATACTTTTTATAAATTTTAAATATTTTCATATTCCCTATTATTTTTATCTTGGGTTATTGTGAATGGAAGGTGAGGTTCTGATGGAGCTTTAATTTTCTGTAAAGCCAGGCGTGTTTTTTTCTCTTCTCTTTGCAAACCTGTTAGTAGGTGTTGCTTTCAACTGAAAGTTGAATGATAGAAATAGGCATGCAGTGGGCAGAGCTGTTTGTTTTCTGTAATGAGAAAGAGAACCCCGGGCATTTCTTTCAAACAAAGCACAGATCGATGCCACTTTTCCCTATTAGGGATTAAGCAGAGTCTCATTATTACATACAGGTTTATGCAGTGTGGTGTACGCAGGGGATGGTGGGCTGCTGTATCCACATACGCAGGGACAAGAATAACGTGGGAGCAGTGATTCCTCTAAGCTTTCGTGTGCCCTGTGCTCAGTCTGTGTGCTTGCATATGTGTCCCCAGTGTTAGCTGGCTTCTGTGCCATTCTGTGCCTCCTGGCCTACTCATCCATCCTGGGTGAGGGCATAAAGATGTGGTCCCTCTGAAGCGCAGGTCGTCCAGGAGCTGTCTTAGACTCTTACAGCAGCGTGTTCTGAGAAACCCTGTGGCCCAATTGTGACCCCCCCCCAGTTGGCCCTTTTGAAGTTTAATTCTTGGTTTTCTATTTTCACAGCTGTGCCTTTTGCTGGTTATGTTCTGGTAGTGCCATGACTCCTCTGTGGAGAGAACATTAGATAAAGTATGAAGCTAGCACTATGACTTCTTTTCTACTTTGAAGAGAAACAGTTTCAGAGTTTGGAAGACCTGCCAAGCATGGCCCCGTCCCTGCCATGGCGTCAGATGACTCATAGTGAGCAGGCCTGAGACTGTGGTAAAAGTCAAGTAGCTGGGAGGATTGAGTTATTTTCATCATAAAGTAGAATTTACTCCTTTTTTCTTTTGAACTTCATTAAGCTTTGTTTATTTCTGATAGGCTTTGTATATATATTTTCTCTATGTATAATTTAGTTTTTAAGAACTTTATGTATATCTCACATGAATCTATAGCAAGATATCTGTTGCCTTTAAATATAAAAGTTGGCTTTAAAAGAGATAGGGCAGGGTAGCTTATTGAGAAAGTGCAGCATGACTATGGTTATACCATAGTTAAAGAACCCTTCGAGTCTGCAGAAGTCACTTTAATAATCCCACCTAGCTACAGACTTTTCAGTCACAGCAGACACAGTGGTGTTTAGCCAGCATTAAGTTATCCAGGCAGAAATGTTCTTGAGGAGAGGACTCTGACCTCTGTTTACTTGGAAAGCACCTTGATTAGTAGGTCTGGCCAAAGCCCTGGGATAGCTGCCTTTAAAAAGGTAGTTTTGAATGCTGTATTCTGATCTGCATTGTGCATTTTTTTCCCTCTCTGTCTCTGTCTCTTGTCTGTCTTTCTCTCTGTCTCTGTCTCTCTGTCTCCAAAACATGTACAGGGCTTTGAAAATGCCTGCCTTTCCTGTGGCTGAGATTACCTAGATATTTAAACATTAGTTAATTCTCGTAGAGTGCTGATGGAGTGACTGTTGACAATTAGTGCAAGGCAGGCTGTAGAGCATGGGGCGCTTGTGAGGGTCAGCATCCTGCTTGTGCCAGTGCAGCTGAGATTAGAGTTCACATCTGCATGCTCATCCCGTAATTTTACCTGAAAGACGTTGACATGCAGCAGTAAGCTGGGCCCTTTCTGTATCTGTGCCTTTGGAGGTTCTAGTGGTTTGGCTGCTCTGTTTCTTGCTAGGACTGGTCTAGGTAGCCAGCATTCCTGACTTAAAACATGGGCAGCACAGCCTTGAGGAGAATTCAGTAACTGAAGTGTGTTACTGAGCTGGCTGTAAATCCTTAACTGGGAAAGTGAGCTGGCACTGATAGAAACTGTTCTTTAGAAGATCACAGTTATTTATATTTTGGATGGGAGGAGAGGTACAAGATCATATAGGTAACATTTATTAGAAATGTCCTGAGACAAATAATTAACATTTATTAAAAAATGTCCTCATGCAAAGTAGAATCAGGGAGCTCAGGAGCCATTATTTAGGATAGTTGCATATGATTTCACAAGTATGGGGCCAGGGAGATGGTTCAGTGGAATAAGTGCTTCCCTGGCAAGCGCAAGGGCCTGAGTTCAATCCCTGGTTCTGGAAAAAAAAAAATTCATTTCACAAGTAAATATGTGACCCTCAGGGGTGTAAGCCATAAGGGAATTCTGCTTCAAGAACAGTTTTTTTGACACTGGGAATTGAACTCAGGACCTTGCACTTTTCAGGCAGGCGCTGTGCCACTGTGGTATATTCCCAGCCCTAAGCGCATTTAGAAGACTTATGAGTAACCGCAGGATATGGAGAGACCAGTAGCATCCTAGAAGGATTCACTTCTCCTGGGACCTGTGGCGCTTGAAGCACCCTTCAGGCAGCTGTGCCTGGGTTGTTGGAGTGACTCACAGGTGTTAGACCATGTCTTTCATGCAAGACATCTGGTTGCCTGCTAACTGCTGTTCACATCTTATGTAAGTTAGAACCAATGTGGTGTTTACCTCAGTCTCGGATCATGCCAATTCTGCCATGTTAGGTCCATATACCTGCTGCCTGCTTTCTTGGATATTCTGGAACTAGCTTTTTATGAGACCTCTGAGCTTTAGATGAAGTCCTAGAGTGTCAAGTGTTTAGCTGTTTCTGACTGAGAAACTTGCAGATAAGGTGGTTCAGCCTGAGAGGTTATAAATGGCAAGGGACGGGTGCCCTCAGATGTTGCAGTGTGAAGGATTAAGGAGTCTTCAGAAGAAGGAAATATGGTCGTGGGAAGGAGAGGTGACTTCAGCCAGCAGTCCCGTTTACCTTCATTCTGTCAGGCCAGCCTTCCCCGATGAGGTACTCCTCTCTGTTGCCCTTTATCTGCCATGCTTGGTCTTCTGACCAGAGGAGGTGAGTCATGCACGTGCCTTGAGAAGAGCAATGGCGACTATGAGCTCCTTCCCAGAGGGGCAGAGCTTGACCAAGCAGCCGGTGAAAACGTGACACAGCCATTCTTCTTCCTTTAGTGCAGCAGGAACAGCAATTAGGACAGCTTAAGGACAAAATGGTTTTCTGTGTCTACCCATTGAGACCAGATTGAGGGTGAATCCAGAGAACAAAAGTAAGAATGTGGCCTGCTGAGGCTGGGCAGGCAGGGATGCTTTCCCACATGGAGCCTGCTGGGCTGCGGAGCTCCCTGTATTTACTCAGTCAGTTTCCTTTGGTGTCCAGCAGATGTGACTTGCCGGGCTGCATTCTGTCCTTGTTCTGTTGGCCAAATCTGCAGTGTGCTGAGTGGAGCGCCTGAGCAGAGGATTTGGGACCAAATCTACACTGTATTCTCCTGGCCAGACACAGTGTTTCACCTCTGGCCCCACAAAGAGGTTAGACATTCAGAGGAGAGGGCGTGTGGGCCCAGGCCGGGAGAAAATGAGCAACAGGAGACCAGGAGGAATTTGAGGTATGGACAGAACAGAATAATTTGTCGTTTTAATGGGGGAAAAGTGCACTTGCCTAGAACATTCCATGGAAAAGAGGCTTTGATGGGCCCTAGCTGTGGCAGGCAGTGATTCTGAGGGCATGGGGGGTAGTGCATCTGTGGAGCACCTGTCTGCAGAGCTGATGAAGGTGGAAGGCATAGGGTTGTGTCCTGTCGTACCACTTCATGCCATTACCTCAGTGTAGCCTGGGGCTCGCTTTAAGCATGTTTCCAGTGTCCCCATGAGGGATCATCACTCTGGGGGGTATTCTCCCCAGTGTGAAGTAAGCACAGGACAAAACCAGGGTGGGATCTGGTGATGCAGGAGTTTAGGACAATGGAAAGAGATTAACACGGTCAATGGATCTTAGGCTGCTGAAAGAAGCATGCAGACTGGCTGGGCAAGTGGGGGCAGAGATGCTGCTGAGGGCTTTGCCCTGTCCTGAAAAGTTCTTAGTATAAACATGGAGCCATGTTTTTTGAGGAAAATACCCAGGCATCCTTGGCAGTCAGCTACAGAATAATAGATAGCTGGATTACTGAGCACCTTCGTAGTGGGGCCAGTGATAGTCAGCTCCACCCAGTGGCCAGCTTCTCAGGGTGCTGTGCTGTCATCTGCTTTCAGAACTGATGTGAACAGGCTTGCAAGCATGTTTCATGGTATTCGGATTCTTTAAACATTGATAATGTGTGCATGGCACATGTGCTGATACTTGATTAAACAGAAGACTACATTTCCAGGCTTCTTAGGATATATCATGCTGTGGCAGGCACTGCACTCTAGAGAGTATACTCTGGGAGTTTCTTTTTATTGCCAAGAGATGCATAGCATTCACATACTTAGGACTGGAAAACAATCATCATGCAGCCATTTTGTTTTTTTGCAGAAGTGTCAGACACATGATAAGTATCTTATTCCTTTCTCTTTGTTTGCCACTACAAAGAACCTCAGAATTTTTTAGGCAGTAGGGAATTAAGAGGCACCTATCCCCCCCCATTTGGTCAGAAGAAAACGGACCTGGGGAGATTATCTTTGTCCCAGTGCCACTAGGGGTTGCTGCTGCCGCTACAGGACAGCATGTTGGGGGACTACACGGAGCTTGGACTTGGGTGCCTGGGTTTTCATTCTCCCTGTGCCTCGGAGGAGGGTTGTGGAGTTCCCAGGTTCTTGCGCCCTGGTGCTTCCTCCTCTGAATATGGGGCTGTGACTGCCAGGGAGCCCGATGCCCTGGCCCCTCTTCTGTCTGGTGTGGCACATATGTACATCATGGAAACACAGCCATGATAGAGCTCTGCGAAGGGCTTCTGATGAGGGACAGAATGCGTGGCTATGGTTATGTCCGTTTTCCTTGCCCTGTGACTGGACTTAACATTTTTCAGTCCTGCAGTGTGGATGATGCTAAGTGTGACTTTTGGCTTTTCACCTGTGATTAAATGTTACGCCTACTATTTTGTCCTGAAAAAAGCAGTATTCTTGGCCTTTCCCAGCTCAGTGCTCTATTGAAGTGGTTGTTCTGCCTTGAAATGGAAGCTCCCTCTTTGTAGATTTTATCTGCCGGTAATGAGTGGGAATCACTGAAAAGAACCCCATTGTTTCTGTTCATGGTTGACAGGTAAATTCTCCAGTAGAGAGGGACCCTGAAGAAGTGTTGCAGAGGTGTGCATCTGGGCATCTTTCTGAGCCACCAGTTGTTGTCTTAGTTACTTCTTTGTTGCTGGAACACACTCACAAGATAAAGAAGGACAGGTTTATTTCATTCAGCTTATGGATTGTAGAGGTTTCAGTCCATCGTCAGCCATGCTGGATGGCAGAGGGACTTCACAGAGGAGAAATAATCTGGCTAGGCAGGCAGGAAGAGACAAGTAGCCTGTGTCCCTTTCCCTCTTGTTCCAGCCTCACTGCATGTCTTTTGGGTGGTGCCTCCTGTACTTTAGGTTAGTCTTCCAGGATCCATACATAGAACTCTGCTAAACCAGTCAGTTAACTTAGTTATTACATAGTCATAATACATCTTCATGCACACTAGATGGAGCCAGCTCTGAAAAACTCCGCTTACAAGCACTTGAGCCTTTGGAGGAGCATGTGCCTGGAGGGCCTCTGAGCGGGCACTGGGGGAATATGGTCTGCCTGAGGAGCAGGGTGCACAGCTGGAGAGCCAGGGCCATGATGCCTGCAGTCCTGGCCTTGTGCTTGTCACCAAGCTGTAGAAAGACTGTAACCTTTGCAGTGGTGCTTGGACATCTGGCTGTGTTGGTCATGCGATGGTTCTCCTGTCACAGAACAGATACAGTGAGTTTCACTGCAGCTGTCTTTCATAATGGGTCCCATACACAGTAACTCAAGTTTCATGCCCCTTGCTCTGTCCCTCTGGACCCTCTCCAGTACTTTCAGGTAGGTAGAGTGACCCTCTGTAGTGTCTTTAGAACACTGGGTTGATCTTTCCCACATCTGTCCAAGACATCCTGAGGAATCATCTTTCCTGGATGTTAATTTTCTTGAAAGCTGCACCCTCTTGTCTTTTTTTTTTTTTTTGTTTCAGAACTGGGGGTAAACTTAGGGCCTTCACAGTGTGCTAAATCCCTAGCCTTTAAAAATTTTTTTGGGAAAGACAAGGTTTTTTAAGTCACTGAGTTACCCACATGGGGCTCAAACTTACAGTCCTGCCTTGGTCTCTCAGAGTGCTGGAATTACATTATGTACCATCATGCTTGGCTTTCTTCTTAATTTGTTTAGTATAACAGATATGCAGAATATTATGTTACATTGTGACGTTTTTCTTTCTTTTTTTTTTTTTTTTGGCTTTTTTGAGACAGGGTCTCATTATAGATCCAGTTCTGGCTGGCCTTGAACTCATCATGTAGCCCAGTCCAGCCTCCTGCCTTGACCATATCCATCTCCCCTCATTTCCCTTGCCCTTGTCCTCTTCCATTCTTGACAATTGTGAATGGTGCTACAGTCAACCTGGGTTTGAAGGTGTCTCTACAGTAAGATTAATTCCTTTGGGAATGTACTGAGGAGTGGCATAGTTGGATCGTAAGAGATAGTTTCAGTTTTTTTGAGGCATCTCCATATTGTTTTCCCTAGTGGCTAATTTGTATTTCCAACAAGGGTACTTTTCCTCCATTCTGACTAGTATGAAATAAAATTTCATTATAGTTTTAATGTACATTTCCTTGATGGCTAAAGATGTTGACCATTCTTTTATATAATTATTGGCTATTTGTGTTTCTTGCTTTGAGATGTATGTGTCGAGATCATTTGTCCATTTTAAAATTGGTTTAGCTTTTGTTATGTCTTTTGAGTTCTTTGCGTATGTTTGACTGTTAGCCCCAGACAATGGCCCATAGACAATATGGTCTTCCATTCTGTAGGTTGCACCCTGCAGTGGTACCTCAGTGCCAGGAGACTTGTACCACAGGCTCTCCTAATGTCTCTGTCAGGATGGGTGTGTCTCTCCCCCACAGCACACCACTAACTATACATACTATACATACTGGACCTTAATTTTCCATTGGAAGTGTGGCTGGGAGAGATTTTTTCTCCCATTCTGTAGTGGTCCTTTTGCTCTATTGGTTGTTTACCTTACCAGGCAGTCTTGAAATTTACTGAGATCCCATTCATAGACACTTGGTATTGTTTCCTGGCCTGTTGAAGACCTATTTAGGAAGATGTTGCTTGCACCTATGTCTTGGAGTGGTTCACCTCTGTTTGCTTCTGGCAGTTTCAAGGTTTTAGGTCTTGTATTTAGGTCTCTGATCCATTTTGAGTTGAGTTTTGTATGAGCTGAAAGATTGGGATCTAGTTTTAGCCTTCTTATGGGGAAATCTAGTTTTCCTAGTATCATATTTATAGAGAGGCTCTTTAACGTAAGTTAAAAGTGCCTTTGCTGAGGATCATGTGGCTTCAGTTGTATGAGATTATTGCTGGGTCATGCTTTATTTTATTCCATTAGTCTATGAGTCTGTTTCTGTGCCACCATGATGTTTTTGTTTCTCTGGCTTTAGAGTATATTTTGTAGTCAAGTATTATGGCACATCTAGTGTTGCTCATTTTATTCAGGATGCTGTGCCTATTGGGGGTCTTTTTTACTTCTACATAAATTTTAGGGCTGCTTTTTGTCACTCTTTGAACACTGTCCTTAGTATATTAAAATATACCAATTAGAAAACATATATTGCGTTGACTCTATAGATCACATTTGGTAATATGGCTTTTTAAATTACTAATTCTGCCAATTTGTGCACATGGGAGTTCTTTGTAATTTGTAGTATCTTCAGTTTCTTCAGTATTTTATGATTTTTCTTGTGGAGTTTTTTCATCATTACTAGGTATTATTTTTTTTTAGGCAACTAAAAAAAAGTTGATTTTATGATTCCTTTTTTAATGATTTCACTATTGGTGTATAGGAATGTTAATAATTTTTATCGTTTTGTGTCTTACTACTTCTCCGAGTTTATTTTGTGATTTTCACTGTTGTTGGGTAGAGTCTTTAGTTCTTAAAGAGTCACATCACCTGCTAAGGGGAATAATTTGAGTTTTCCCTTTTCCATTTGTGTTCCTTCTCTTTCTCCTATGTAATTGCTCTGTCTAAAATTTTGAAGTTCTACCACATAGGAATGGGGGGAGGTATATCCTTGCTTTATTCCTGAGTTAGGGAGATCATCTTTGTCTTGGGGTCAAGACAAGAAGCACCTGGATGAACCTTGGTGACTTACGTGCTGTTTGGTGGATCAGGTTCTTTGTCAGAGTCTATAGTGAGCTATGTTGGGAAATGTCATGTTTGGTAGGGGATGATTTTGCTTCATAATTTAAATAGTAGTCTTTTTTTTTTTGAGACAGGTCTCACAGTTATTTTTATTGTCTGTCTGGAGCATAGATATTACATCTGATTACAATACCATTGACTAATAAAACATGATGAATGGCTCAACTCACATTGTTAGGCATTTAATGAGATACCTTGCGTTTTTACAGAGTTGTTAAGCAGAATTGACACATGAGCATACGGTGGTATTGCTGTCTTTCAGGGTAGGCAGATACTGCTTGCCTTGTGGAAGTGAAGACTTTTTGGGATGTGATTCTGGAAGTTTATATTTCTCATTTATTTGATCTTGTATGACTGAGGCTTACTAAAATAGTGGCCTTTTTAATGGAGCTGTGATTATCAATAGTAGCAACTGACTCCAGAATGGCTAATATTGAAGACTATCTAGCATAAGTTCTCCCCATACCTCATACAAGTTCATGGCAGGCTTTTTGGAAGAAGATGGTTCAGATCATTGGATACAGACAGAGAGACCTCTGCCTTGAGGCCTGCAGAGGGCAGAGACAATGGGAAGATTCCCAGCAGTCTCATCCAAGTCAGTAGCCATGGGCTCCTGGAGAGTAAGCCACTGACACACAGTTTCAAGCTCATCCTCCAAGTAGGGCTAGAACAGACAGTTTGGAGCATGTGGTGGTAGAGCTAGTGGTCTGCACAGCTTTGTGTGCCAGGGCCTGCTGCCTGTGGAGGAGTGAGGGGTGCAATGAGAGCTGCCCACCGTTCGCTTGAGAAATGCCTGGGCTTAGTCTTTGGGAATTCTAGATGGAGCTGGAAGGCTGTTCTTTCTGTGAGGAATCATCTCTTGTGTAGATTGTAATTCAGAGATCATCCACAAAACCTCCTGTCAAGGCTACTCCCACCAAGACCAAGGACTGTCGGGGCCAGTGTGTACAGGTTGGTAGCAAAATACCACCTCTAAGCCTGAGCAGAATCTTCTGGAGCAGGCACTGCACCTTCCTGCTTCCAGGTTTGGTATTCTGTACCCTGATATGGTTCAGGTTGGGATCAGTCAGCTCTTGAAGAATCAGTAGTTTCTTGGTCAATCTGTATCATTCTTGGCCTGTGTTTTTGTAGTGGATACAATGAATTATTTAGTATATTTGGCTTTGCTCTAAATGCTTGAAGCAGGTAATTTTTATTTCATACTTTTTTTTGTTTTGTTTTGTGCTTTCTGGTATGAGTGCTTAATTTTTCATTTATGAGTTTAGAAGTGTCTGTTTTGGTGTTTCGTAGGTGATTTCCTGTGTACTGAATGGAATGTGAGACCAGTGTTCTGTGAGGGTTTTGTATGCTGCTGAGAGAATCCAGTATTTGCATATACAATTTGCATAAGTCTGCATAATAAAGTGATTACAATTTTAGCACTGTGTTTTAATAGAATTAAAAAATCCTAGAGATCTTTACCTCTGGATTAGATGTTAGAAAGTGGTGTTTTCATAACTGGGGCTTTAAGGGGTTGGGGAGATGGCTCAGTGGAATAAGTGCTTCCCTGGCAAGTGCAAGGGCCTGAGTTCAATTCCCAGTTCTGCAAAAACAAAACTAAAAAAAACAAAAAACAAACAAACAAACAAAAAAAACAACACATAACTGGGGCTTTACCAGGGCCTGTCCATGTGATTAGTGTAGTGATACCCATTTAAAGGAGACCTCATCCCTGCTTTATTTAGGGAGGTGACCATTGATCTGAAAAGAAGTATTTCCACAGATTAGCAAGACATTTGGACTACTAGCTGCCAGATAGATACGTTGCTATAAAGATGTGCCAAATCTGAGTGTTACTCATGTTCATTCTTTTAATTCCACGATAATTACTTTTAGCATTCCGAGTAAACAATATTCCAAATTTAATGTGATTATTGGTGTAATATATTAACCTAATTAATGACTGAAACATGTCGTGTGAAAGGGTGATTCAGTGGTGTGATCTGATGATTTTGTTGTCTTGTAGAAAATGAGGAATTCCTGCTGGAATCTGGTATCTGAAACCGGAGCAGAGTGGTAGCTGCCTTCAAGACAATGCATAGTTTCTGTGCATATGAGAGTCCAGCATTTGATTCCAGTGTAAATTAATGGTTTGGGCAGTTGATCAGCATTTTTGATATTTAAAACGATCAGGTTTACAATGTGACTTCTACTCACTGCATTTCCTTTCATGTAAAAGTGATCTCTAATGTGACTGGTTTCAGAACACTTAATAACCATAGGTATTTCAGAGAAAGCAATTTATATGGATTATTTTGGTATTAGACTAGGAAATGTTAAGAGTGGAGTGGATTAAAATTTTTATTTTCAAGAAATACTGGTGCCAGCCAAATAGCTCAGCGGACTGAAGTGCCAGCTTAGGCAGAACACAGCAGCCAGGGTTCAGTCCCCTGCCTGCTGTGCTGGCCTTTCCATTGGGCGTGCTGAGACGGCGATTGAGACTGGGCATGGTGGCATGCGCCTGTAATCCCAGCACTTGGGAGGCTGCAAACAGGAGAATCATGAGTCCGATCTGTGTAGTGAGACCCTGTATACCCTGTTCTAAATACATTAAAAATAAAAATAAATAAATATTACTAGGTATCCCTTTTCAAACATGATGAAAGGTGGTACAGCAGGGCTATGGGGTTAAAACAAGGCAAAGGCCTACTAAGCCTCCTGGACTGATAAATACTGGTGACAGCCATGAGTGGCAGTTAAGTGTGGCACAAGAAGGTAAAGAGGAAGTCCCTGAAATTCAGGTGTGAGGAAAGCAAGTAGTGGGCTGGCTGAGGAATTTTTAGCAGCTGAACAGAAGAGGTTGTACAATTTCCATGGTAATAGTATGTACTGCATCCACATGGGTTCTTGAAGTTGCCTTGAAACCTCAGGCCCTCAAGGGCGTGGGAGTTGAGTGTTGGTTGATACAGTGACGGTCACACATGCAGATCCGCCTGGTATCTGCACAGCACCTGGCTGATTTCATGTTCTGTGCTACCTTTCAGATAGCCACTGCTCTGTCCTTTTCTTTTCCTTTCTGAGTCAGGTTTTCTTGGCTTTTAAAGATCTGTTAATTTGAATGGAAGGGGTTGCTGTTGTTCGTGGGAGTTTTCAGAGCTATGAGCTCAGCTGGTGCATCTGGAGGGGTGCTAGTCTTTCCTGTTGCCCACATCCATGTACTTTGGACACCCAGCAGGCCAGTCACCCTTCTTGAACCATGTCTGCCTCTCCTTACTCTCTCTTCCCACTAGAATGATTCGGGATACCTAGTGCACTGTAACAGTGACAGGCCCTGCTGCCAGGGGACATTCATGTGCTTATGTAGAGGCTGTGGCTCTAGGTCCCATCACAGGTCATATCTGAGCTGGCATCTTTTCTCTGTCTCAAGGACCAAGACCAGCCCAGGCTGTGGCTCTCTCTGTAAGGAGGACCACTAACTAACAATTGCTGTGACCCTGCCCTTGCTATTCACCTGGCTCTTGCTTCCTTCTGAGACAGCCTCAAGTCTCTGCTCAGATTGTGTTAAATCTGTCACTTCTCAGCTTGTTCTGATGGTAAGCAGTGAGCAGGACTGCTGTGATAGTGTTGGGCGTCCCTGGGTGCCTCTTCCTGCCAAAGACTCCTCATTCCCACCACATGCTCTTGCCCCCTACCAATCTCTGTAGGTGAGGACTTTGGCATCGCTGAAGAACAAGTCTGTTGTCATTTATGAATATGTGCTAATTCTTTCTTTTTTTTTTTTTTCTGAACTGGGGATTGAATTTACGCCCTTATGCTTGCCAGGGAAGCACTTATTCCACTGAGCCATCTCTCTGGCCCCTAATATGTGCTAATTCTAAACAATCCAGTTTATGTGGATTTGTTCACAGAAGCACTTATTCTCTAGCCAGGTGTGGTGGCACATGCCTACAGTTTCAGCACTGTGGGAAGTTGAGGCTGGAGGATTACAAGTTCCAAACTAGCCTAGTCAACTTAGACCTGTCTCAATAAAAGAAAAATTATCCTCTATTGTTAGAGGAGGAATGGTTTATTGTAGCTCACAGTTTGTAGAAGTTTCAGCTTATAGTGCCTAACAAGGCAGAGGGGCACAGAGGAGAGAGAGTCCATGGCAGGCAGAAGGCAGCGTGCAGTGGCACGGCAGCAGCCACCGCCACCCCTGCCTTCCATGCTTTGGACAGTTCTGCCCACATCCTGGTTGCAGTACCCTTAATCCCAGCATCACATCTTTAAAAACAGCATCACACCCTTAATCTCAAGCATTGCACTTCCTAATCAGTCCACCTTCAAAACTCCCGACCTATATCTGAGTGAGGATTTTTGGGGATCATCTACACACAAGGCATGATATTTATCTCCTCACCTCTGCAAGAGCTTTATTTTGGATCTTCCAGGTCTTCACTGCATTCTTATGTTTATAATTATATATGCATATATAGTTTTTTCACCTGGTTTTGATACTTAATGATATAATTTTGTCTCATTTTTCAGCTTGTGTTTTTTTCCTCAGTCTTGATCTTCTTTGAAAATGTAGTACAGCCCTCACTTAGTTGCCTGCTCATGGTTGTGGTTTTTTCCAACTTCTTTACAAGCAGAGCTGTTTATGTGCTGGTATTATAGCTCATGATTTTTCATGGTTAATGTCTTAATGTGAAGTTGCTAGTTTCCAGGATTCCCTCATATTATGTTAGGACAGATTGTACTAGATAGGTTGTAATAATCCTCAGTTCCACCATCAGCTCATGAGTGCTGTAAATTTTCTCAATTATCTATCTGAAAGGACAAACCCAGCATATTTTCATTACTTTTAATTTTCATTTTTCTAATTCATTGTGTGGGTATGCATATTTTCATGTAACTGCCACTTTGTATTTCTTACATGATTTGCCTGTTCATAGACCTTGTGCATTTTTCTAAGTTGTCATTTGTCCTTTTCTTACTAAATTGTAGGAACTCAATATATATTGTGGATTTCTATTTTTTCTTATGTACGTTTCAATATGTTTTCTAGTTTCTTATGTGCCTTTTTATTTTTTCATGAAATCTTGTTTTAGATAGTGAATAATTTAAAAAAATGTTTATTTCCATGTGATATCTGGGACACGCTTGTGCTAAAAGCTTGTTGTTTATCTGGAGGTTTCTATTTCAGGTGCCCCGTAGTGTGCTTTACCTCTTGACTGTTTTCTTGTGTGATGCCTTCTGGCAGCGCATGTTATTTTAATGCAAGCAGGAAGTGTCTGGTCATGTTGGCTGACGAAAGCCTGCTTAGCTGCTTCCTAGTGTTTACTCCTGTGGAGCAGGCAGAGCTGGCAATTTGTGCAGTAGCAGGGTAGGGGAACCAGTAGGTGACGCCGGCAAGAGGAGAAGCTTTTGGTGGAATCTGATGCTAGTCTTCCTGAAAGGTGGGTCAGTACTCACACACACGAATCAGTTCCACAGGATCCACCTGAACGGTGCAGGTGGAAAAGGAGAGCAGGAAGGAAACAAAAACTGCCTTCATTCTGTGTACCAAAATAAAGTCAGCTGCTAGCATTCTGGATGTAATCCGATAGCATTTTGAATTCAGATGCTCTGGTGTATATGAGTTCTCTTTACAACAGGGAAAACTTTATGCTAAAACACCTGAATTTGTGAAGAACAGTGCTGCAGGCATAGATGACATGGGTGTCATTTACCAGAGTGGGAAGCTATGTTTGCTTTGGAATTTGTTCTGTGCCACTATGTCTTACTATAACACATGATACTGTTTAACAGTCAATTTTTCAGCTTGCTATGGGTCTGTAGCATTTTGTTTACTTTATAGAGTCCTGGCAGATGCCAGAGAATAGTTAAGGCATTAATAAAAGACACAAGTTGTGATCACTGAACGTAGGCTCATACAAATGGGTAGCTGTCCTCAGGTCATGATTAGAAAGGACCCTGGGCTCCCTCAGAGCTTCCTGAGACACAGGTTGCCCACAGGTGGGGGAATGTGGAGCTGTCTCCATGGTGTTTAGGATACGTGGTAAGTGTATGGTCCTAGTTCAGACACCCTACCTCCGAGCCAGGTTAAGGACATGATCTGAATTGTGACACCCCTAGCTCTACATGGTTTTGCCTATGAAGCTATCTTTGTTTAGTTTTGGTGCTAAGTTCACAGGACGGAAAAATCATGACAAATCACCATTTACAGGAATTCTGCATTTCCACTGTGGGCACTACATTTGAATTACTGGCACATTGGTTGTAAACTCCATAGAGTAAATGAAAAAGTAATGAAAACAGCAGTCTTCTCCCTCCCACTTATCACCCCTAGAACGCAAAAATAAACCAAAAAACTTTGAAAGTTCATGACCATAAACATGGAGAACAGTGTTTGAGATGAGAAGTCCTGGTGCACCTTGAGCTGTGAGGAGGATAGCAGCCCCTGAGTTTGAGAGCAGGAAGCTTTTGCATGTTGTACACTTCTAGGTGCATGAATCCTGTCAGGGTCTCTCCAGAACCCTACCACCCTGTGTTTTCTTCTGTTATCTCCTCTTGGGAATTACCAGAGTTCATGATTCATAAGACAGATCTGCTTTGGCGTGTTCTTAGGGTTTTCAAAAGATGTTATGATCTGCCGAGTGTTCAGGTATGTGTCCTGATACCATGAGTCAAGTACCTATGTGGGAACTAGTTGGGGTGTCAACCTGCTCGTTATGAAATTTTCTGAGGATAATGCATTTTTATTTCTGAATGTTTTATAAATACATATTGAAAAACTGTGATGCATTCAGGCCCCTGCACACATGCATTAAAGTGGAAATGAAGGCAAGTGGAGTGTAGATTTTGTTACTCTGGGAATTACTGTGCCTGGGCTTTTTGGATGTGTCTTGTATTTGCAAATGTTAAGAGTGTTGTTTTTCATGACATTCCTCCATGTTTTTACATGAATTATTTCTCAAGACAATGTACCCACACTTAAAACATTGTGGCGATTGGTGCATCTGTTCTCTTCTTTTCACCTGGTTTTTTACTGACTTGCAGTCTGGCAGGTCACCTTTCTGGAGTTTGAGTGAGTGTAAGATAACTCACATGGAAATAGCCAAAAGCAGTTTCAGTAGGAAGGCAAACTGTGGGGCTCTTGATAGCCAGAAAGGCCTCAGAGGCAAGGAACAGTGCTCACCACTCCTGGTTGGAAGTAGGAGTGGTGAAAACAGCAGGCTTCTCCCTCCCACTTTTCACTCTGGAGAGTAAACTCCACACCCTCTCCTAGATGCCAGGCCTGCTAAGGAGCGAGGGTGAGAGCAGTAAGAAGTGGCTGTGGTACAGTGGCATTGCTTCAGAGAAATTCTTCAGAGGTTCAAAGACTGTAGGTAGCGTTCCCAAAGCATACTCAGCACACCCTCATTGACCTACAGTTGAGGAAGATCCTTTAACATAGCCTGTCCTGTAAGAAAGTGCTGATGGAGAATAGGAGAACAGTAAGAGGATCCACTTCCACACCGTTGCCAAGTCAAAAGATTGTACGTGGACACTTTAGAAGTCAGAGATGTATGTTTTTTAGAAATGGAGAAGTACAAGTGCAAAAATATATTAATAAAAAATCATCACAGCACTGGAGCTGTTGTAGAAGCTGTTGGATCCCTTGGAACCTGCAATGGCTCCCTGTGGTCACCTGCGAGAGGCCTGTCTCTGTGGAGAGGGAGACAAGGGTTCTGCTCTGTTGACCCCTGTGCCTGGGCCCTCCCATGCAGCAGACTGTGTGGAGTTAGGACAAGAAAGGAATGTAAAAAGAGTGATACTTAGGAAATGACTAGTATTTTATTAACAGCATTAACAGCTCAGATATAGATTGCATTTTATTTGTGTACAGAAAAACACTGATAAGCATCAAGAAAAAAATGGTAGCACTGCTCCGGGGGAACTCTTGTTGCACTATGGTCTAGCTACACCTGTCTGTGCACGTTTTCTGTCTACAGGCTTTAGAACATATCCACTTACTGCATTTTTATCTTGTGAGTGCACATTCACCCACACGCAGGCCCACCCAGAAGACAATAGTTCTCCCATTTTTAATAATACCGTGAACTTTTTGATGTCACAATATATTCAGCTCCTAGTATAATTCTGGGCAGAATTTTCCTGGGCACTGAGAAACTGGAGAAGTAGCTTGTTTTTGGCATTTAGAAACTTAAATTTCCAGTGTGGGAGGGACTATGACTTACCGTATCTTGTAACAGATGAGCTTTATTTGTGACATAGTATGAGATGTAGGTTGACGCTGGCCCTAGCAGGGATCTTGCCAGATGGACACGGAAGTGCTGTGCACCTTCTGTGTCTCTCGTTTTTCATGCAGATGAAATGGTTAGGATCTAGGGAACAGGCGCCCGCTGCCCTCTGCAGACCTCTGTGTGTTCCTGCTGCTGTTTCTCTGCCCGAAGGAGGAAAGCATTTTTATTTTTGGCTACTGGCAGACTAGTTCTAACATTATTTATGTAGTTTTGGCCTCAGAACCAAAACTGTTATATGTTTTAAAACTTTTGTTCCCTTTTTCTTTGGTGTAACCCTATATTACAGATTTCCAGAGAGAGAAAATAGATATAATTACATTTAAAGTAAAGTTATTGCTAAAGGAGTTTTGTTTCCACTTTTAAATCTCTTTTTCCCCCCCATATTTAGAACTGGCCCAGCAAACACAGTGTTCTTTCTTTTCCTTCTTTTTTGCTTATCTCAAGTCAGTTTGTTTTGGGAGCATGGAGAGGAGTGTGTTCTGTCTGAACACACAGGAAGCTCTGCCCGTGGTGGAAGAGGACCCTCAGGCCTCCAGAGCCGGGAGACAGAACAGTGGAAAAATACTGTGTTGTACTGGCACGTCTGTTTTTTAATGCTTATAATTTGATGTAAAAATTCACACTTGTATTTAGTCTCCAGTCTAAGAAATGTTGGCAACTTGGTGACATAAAATTGTGCAATTTTACATTTAAAAAGTGTGCATTATTTTTTCCTTTTGAATATTTAAATATAATTTTATTTCAGAGGTTGAGATGATGTAAGTTGTTAACTTAGGGCTTTCTGAAATGTTTATACAAAAACTCAAGGACAGTAATAATTCTGTTCAGGGAAGTCTCTCTCTGTGTCTCTGTCTCTCCATCTACCAGGTTAACATCAGTAATGGAGAAAAAAATTCTTTCAAATTTATTATTAACAAAGAAGTAGACATAAACATTGAAGTTGGACTTAGTGAGGATTACTTAATGTGGGGTGTTGAGGTAAAAAACACTACTCCTGGATTGTATACCTATCTAATGTGTTACAAAGCACATGTTAGGAAACGGGATGTGTTGCTTGCAGATAGCCTGCTAAGACAAAAAGTCACCCAAGATAGGGTGCCACTTTGGAAGTTCCTAGACTTCCGTGTTGCTGGTGGGGCTCTAGGCTGTACGTTTTCATGGATTAATAAATTACTGAAAGCTCTTGGAGAAGTACAGAGTCATTTCAGGCTGAAGCTGTGCTCCCCAGGCCCTGCCCACTTGGGCCTGACTGGGAGAGCCTGCTCTTTGAAGTCAGACAGAGGGAGCACCAGCCCTTCAGTAGCTGTTCTGGTTGGGCATTCGAGTTCAAAGGCGTCTCCCTGAGACCCTTTGCCAAGTTTTATTTCAGAACTTTACAGTCCCCATCAAATGGTTGCAAGCAGAGCAGCATTGTGAAAATCTGCTTATTTCTCAGTATCCCTCATGGTCCTGGCCCTGTATTTTCCAAGTTATTCACAGAGGTCCTGAGGGTTATATTTGCCAACCATGAGAACAGCTAAATATTTCTGCATTCATCTCTCTTTCTCCTTTGTTTGCCTATTAACAACAGTCGTAATTTGAGATTAAAACTCCCTGCCCCCTTTAATTTGGAAGAAGCAGAACAGAGGCTTAAAAGAAGAACATGTTCTTTTATGTTCTTTTATCTATAAGCAACTGAAGAGAAGGAGGCAGTACTTAAGGAGGATAATGTGTATTTTCAGGGGTTTTTCAGTGGTGAAGTTAAATATGAGATTTTAAACTTCACTCTCTGCTACTCTAAGAGGTCAAGTGTGTGGAAGATGGGTTGGTATCCACACTCATAGGTGTTTTATAGTCTAGAAACTTAGTTTCTGTTTCTTAAGAATCCATAGAAAAATCATAATTATTATTTCCAGGTTTAACATTTGGCCTTGGATTAAACAGTTTAATTTATCAAATATTTGATTAAAAACCCCAAATTCCAAATAGTAGTTTTATCTAAACTTGCACAGTATGTGGTGCTAGGGATCGAACTCAGGTCCTTGCACTTGGCCCAGCAGGTGCTTAGACTGCTGAGCTATCTCCCCATACCCTGGAATACACATAGAGTACTGGTTTTGTTCACCAGATTTTGTGATATTTCTTACTTGCTCACTGACATTTGCACATATATAGTTTTTTTCTCCCTCCATCACCATAAATGAGACTCAGCCCCCTGTGCATGAGAGGCGAGCATGCACAAGCCCCCGAGTGACACCATTCTGTAAAGAGCCCTCAGTTCGAGTTTTGCATAGGCACATTTAGCCAGTGCCATAAGTTGGGACTAAAAAAACTTATGTGAACATAAAATCAGTTTCTGGGATTGAAATGATTAGGAACCTGAGAGCCTGGGTGCGTAGGGGTATTGAATAATTTGAGAGGATAAAATTGGGCCAGTAATGACATCATTTTTAAAAGAACACATGCTTTATCATAGTAAAATAGTAAAAACAATTTCTTTACATTGTTCCAAACATGTATTTTCATAGAGAACATAGACTCTTTCATTTGGTTGTCGCAGGGTCTCACTGCACAGCTGGGACTTGTGATCCTCCTGCTTTCAGCATCCCCAGTGCTGGGATTATAGGAATGCACCACTATGCCTGAACTTGTGGCTGGCTCAGTCTGCCCTGGGGGAGGGGCTGGTGTGGCATGTGGAACCAGGGATCGAACTGTGGTCCTTGTGCTTGCCTAAGCAGGTGCTTTAGTCTGCTGAGCTATCTTGCCAGCCCCTCCTTTCATTTCTTTAGTCCTAGTATGTTTATATTGATTAATTGAATGGTTGATTAACAAAATTTTGCTAGGCATGAGGCAAGGCAGCAGAGATAACTACTACTCAGTTCCAGTTTCTTACATCCAGCATTGCAGTTCATCTTATCTGCCAGTTAGCAATATGCTACTGCTTATCCATAATTATGGGCAGTACACACAGACATCAGTAACAACATGCATTACATCTGCACTAGATATGTGCATCTGCGTGTAGAGTTCTAAAGTCAGGTGGCAGTCAGATTTAACTACTAAATTTTCCCACAAATACTTAAGGAACTACTTTTAGTATAGTTTTGGCAGAATTGGGCTATTTGGGTTAGTAATGCGAGGAACACATATGTTTCATTAACTTAAGAGACACACAAGCAGCCCAGTGGTCCCCACCTGTGCCCACTGAAGCAGAAGAATCACAAATGTAAAGCAGGCTTGGATTGCACAGTGAGTTCAAGACCAGCCTGGTTCATTACAAATGAAACCCTGTCTCAAAAGAAAAATTAAAATTATAGCAGACAATTTTCTTTTGAACCTGAGTAAACCATACAGCATTTTAAACATCATTGTCATATTTTGAAGTGATAACACATTGTCTCCACCTTCACATCTGCTTTTCTAGTCTCACATAAGACCTTAGTTTCAGTGTGTTCCTCAGTGTGATAGAATCTTGTGTTAAAGAAGCATGTCTGCCAGGGTGCCCTTATGATGCCACTCATGTAAGACCACAGTGGTATCCACAGCTGGGGCTTATCCACCTTGTCTGTCGTAGGACTGGAAGAGGGGTGGACATAAGGATGGTTCGTTAGCCTCATGTGGGCTTTTCAGGACATGGGGAAAACAGAATGAGAAAAGACAGCCCAAGTGCTAAGGAATTATGGGAGAGATCCCAGCTTCTCTGGTTGCCCCAAATTGTGTTCAGGTGGTACTGAGCTAGAAGGCATTCATTAGTACCCTAGCCTGGGCCACTGTGTGTACCTGTCTGACTTCCTTTGTCTCCATTAGTACCTGTGGCCCTCCTGGCTTCCTGAAGGCTCCTGGGGATCTGTGTCTGATATTTGGCTGTGACAGTACCATTGTTTACTACTTCATGTGGGGGTCTCAGAGCTGTTAGATTTTGCTTGAAGTTACTAAAACTGCTGGAGTACTAACACAGTCTTGGAGAAGACTGATTTTGTCGTCTCAGACAACTCCAGAATTGACACTCTTAAAAATCAGACTTTCTACTAAAATTATGATAATATGAAGATGACCCATGTCACCGTGCTTGTTTTCTTATCTATAAGGTGTGATTGAAGAGCATGTTGATTGTTAAAGTATTACAGAAGACACACGGCCATCAATGCCATGTGCACCCCCTGCTCTCCAGCTTGGAGCACACTTGCCTGTCTATCATTCTTGCCACTTTCAGAAGCAGTTCTGGAAATCCAGATTTCAGGGAATAAATGAATGAGGACACACTGTAATGCTGTCATAAACCTGTGCTTCTGATAGATGTCACTTGGTACAACATTAACTGCATTTCTGAATGCACCTGCTAAAGGCACTTAGGAAGGAGCACTTCCAGCAGTGCTATAGCAAGTGGTAGGAATGGTGGGATATGTGTGTTCAGAGCAAGGGGCAGTATTTTTAGAGGGACTATCTTTTACTGTGATACATTTTAAACATTTAAATATTCACTATATGTATGTATCATACTTTGTAAGTATCTGATAATAAAAAGAGGGCTTGGTGTATAGTGCAGTGGTAGAACATTTGCCTAACATGCTGGAAGCCTTGGATTCAGTCTTTTTTTTTTTTAATTTTTAGTACAGGGTCTATAGGGTCTCACTACACAGATAAGACTCATAGTGATTCTCCTGTTTTTAACCTCCCAAGTGCTGGGATTACAGGTGCACACCACCACGCCCAGTCTCAGTCGTCTCAGTGCGCCCAAGGGATGGGTCCAGCACAGCATGCCAGGGATTGAATCCCAGTCTCTGCTATTGCCTAAGCAGGCATGTTAGTCTGCTGAGCTATCTGGCCAGCCCATGGTTCAGTCTTCTAAATGTTTTAAAAAGGTGCTTTTAAAACATTTTGTGCTGAAGGAGTGGTATGGGTATTCAAGGGCTGTCTTTTTGGTTGGGTACAGAGTAAAGAGTCCCTGCTTTTGGGAGAAGTCCACAGAATATCTCGAGCTGACTGGAGATGGATTTCCAGCCTTCTCATTTTATGGGTGGACATGAAGGCCAAGACTAGGCTTTAGGTCCTCTCTGTCTGAGATTATGCTTTCTCTGTAACCAAAATGCTTCATAATTTATGGACTTCAGTCATTTTGAGATGTGTCTAATCTGATGGGAGTCATTAACACTTCTAGCTGTCCACACTGAGTAGGTGAAGAGCAGTCCTTTGCTTTACCTTGACACCTCCCCTGCCCCATGTCCATCACAGGATAGAATCCTTTGTCTGAACTCTGACCTCAGACTACTGCAGGAAGAATCCCAGCTGAGCACTGCTTTTAGGCAGCAGCATTTGGTTGACATAGTCCCTCATTTGCTTACTGGTTTGAAAGAGTTCCCATATTATGTGTGTGGTGTTGAGTGGGTTCTGTTGATACGGGCATTTGGGAGATGCTCATGTAGAATCAGGAGGGAGAGGATGGAGGTCCTCGTGTGCCTGGAGTGCTTCCGTCCTCTGTCTCTGCTTTGTCTAGAAAGGCCAGAGCCTTTGCCCAGAATGACAGAACTGGAACCTGAGGCCACACTATCCCATACAGCGAAGCCTCTGGCCTTCTGAGGCTACCATTGACAGGGCAGATTTATGGGACATCGCCATCCCTGGAGAGAGTTCTTTTGGGCAGTGCTGATTAATGGGTTCAGTGTGCTTTTCAAGCTGTCTTAAGAAAAAAGCTTCTAAGAATGAAACATTGCACAGAAGTGAAACTGCTTTTTAGAACTGAAGTTGTTCTTTTATTTCTTTCTGGCACCTAGAAGTTTTATCTTCTTTCAGGGTCCATATATTCTTCTGCTTGATGGACTGAGTGAGGGCAGTGGATATGCTGCCGTATTTTCAGCTGGCATGTCTGATCTGTAGGTGTTTCCTCTTTGGTGTATTTAATCGATGATAATCTTAAGTTGTTCCAAGTAACATTGGAGATTTTGTTGAGTGAGGATGTATTGCACGTTACTAGTACATGGTGAACATGGGAAGATGATGGAAATCTTGTGTCCAGAATCTTTCTTCTTTTCCTCTGACTTTGTAACTGAGTGGTTTCTTTTCTTTGATGTCATAGATAAACTTGCCAGAGAAAGTTTTCCATGGTACCATAATGAATCGGGGTTTCCCTCGCAGCGAGGCACTTTCTCCTCTGAGATCTTCAGCAGGTGTGGAGGTAGTGCAGGGCACTGTGGCTGCGCAGAGGATCGTCACAGGCCGGCTCCTGAGCAGCTCTCGGAGCACTACAACGTTGACCACCTTGGAACCTTACCTGTATGCTGCAAAGGCACTGAACTGCTCAGCACAACCTCTTCTGGAAACTGGCAGACAGGAGCTGGAACCACGGATGTTACGAACCAGAATTGGGAGGCTCTACTGGGGCTGTGGCCACTGATGGGGCAGGGTCTGGAGAGGGAATCATGATAGGACCTGGTGGCCTGCCAGGGGCCGCTGCTTAGAGCCTCATTTCTCTGGATCCTCCTGCCCTAGGATAGAGCTTCTAACTAAAAGTCATAGTGTACAGCAAGCTCCTAGCTTTATACCCTTGTGTTCTCAGTTACCTGTTACAGCTACCATGAGGGTAGGCTGCAGCATGCAGCAGGATTCAGAGACCCAGCATAGACCTCAGGAAGCATCCCTGCGCTGGTCCTTCGAGCATATTTTTGGTATAATTTTATTTGGTTAAATTTATTTTGCCAGTATTGTACTTATAGGGAAAATAATTTGACCTCTCCATGTTATGGTCTATTTAGTTGTTAGTAAGACAAAATTCAAGGGCTTGCTTTCTTTTTTGAAAAAAATCTTTTACTGTTAACTTTAAAACTTCAGATTTTTTAAGGAAATTCACTTGGCAAACCAATTGTGACAGTGGTAAGGTAAACAAATAGGATTTTACTAATTTTCAAAATACATTTTAATTAATTTTGATAATGAAATTTTTGTCATTGAATTTAACAGTGAAAATTCAGGAAGTTTGCTCTTCAACTCTGTTTATATGGCACTAATTTTTAGTTGCTTACCTACACATGCCACTTATACAAGTCAGCATATATACACGTAGTCCTTTCTATCCATGGATTCTACATCCACGGATTCAACCAGCCAGGAGCTGAAAATACTTGGCAAAAACAGCTGCAGTTGTACTGACTACACTTAGACCTCTCTTTCCTGTCATCATCGCCAGCACAGAGTAGCACTTGGGTTGGAATCTGGGGCCTGGAGCACATGACGCACCTGTTTGTCTCTGAGCTCTACATCCAACCCTGTGTTTGTTTGTAGAAGAATGAGAAATAGGTCAGGTGTGTAAGGCTCAGAGTATGGAGTAGGGGGAGTCAGATGGTGGTGAATAGATTGTATACAGCGGCTCCTCCTATAGTGCCAGTGACTTGAGAGGAATAGGTGGAGAGGTGGGCCGTAAGTCACGTGGTGCCACTCTGACACACAGGGTGGGAAGCTGCTTTGTTACAGACCTGAACTGACAGCCCTTCTTCACCTGCAGAAGGCACTGGTTTGGGCCCTGGTAGGGTCCGTATGAGGAGGGCTTCTCAGTGGGCACTGTGGGTGGTTGTCTCCAGAGTGGGGCTTGCCTGGATCCCCCTTTCTAGATGCATTACTACCTTAGCTCCAACTGTGGCCTCCCAGACTGCTGACCTTGAGGGTTGGACCATTGTTAAGAGCCCTGTGGTAGTTTGAGCGGACTGAGTACAGCAGTAGGAAGTGCACACCATTCTCAAGGTTGCCTTTTCCAGGGTGCCTTGGAAGTAGGTTAGGCCTTAAAGGGGTCTGCCTCCAGGGCTCTCCTCTGGCCAGGACCTTGAGTAGTAAGTGTGTTTCAGGTATCAGCAAGAGTGTTCACCTGTAGCTCAGCAACATCTTGGCTAAGTGATGTCACGTCCTTCATTTGATTATGGGGCAAACAATGTTTGGAGAGGCAGAGCCCTTGCTCTGGGTGAGATCCCGGCCTCTCTCTCTCCATGCATCTCTGTCCAGACTCCAGGAGTGTGGACCCAAAGGGAGACCCCCAGGGCTACTTCAGAGCATTGACAAGGGCTGGGGCCAGCTGGCCAGTCCTATGGAAATATGAGTCCTCCTCCTCTTTTTAATAACTGTTCATCAGCCACCTTCCAAGTGGGTTCATGTGGGCTCCTGTGTGCAAGGAATATACAGGGTTTCTACTAGAATTTTTCAAGTTAAATGTGGAGTTGGCTTTCTATTTTAAATATATATTGTTGACTTATGTAATCTTTTTTGCATTTAAAAATTTCTAACAAAATATTTCACTTTCTACACTCAGGGGTATACCTGGGGTGATGCCATAAGGCTTGGGGCCTGCTTACCATACCTAATGTGCTGTCCTAATGTCCACCCACGTCTGAGAGACAATAGTGTGTGGCCTGTGTGCCAGGTCCCTGTCGGAGCATTGCCTGGTGTGAAGGGCCTCAGTCCCAGGGCTTTTTTCTAGAAACTGTGTCCACCACTACTCCCTGGGTGTGAGATAGCCTGGGCTCAGGAGCTGCTTCCTAGGTGCTTTCAAAGAAGGGTAATATGTGCTGCCCTGGCACACGAGGGGCTCAGGTCCAGCAGGGAGTGTGAGTGAGGATTCTGCTGGCAGATGGAGGAGCTGTGCTTGCTGCAGAAGTGGCAAGCAGCCTGCCAGACTCCTGTCTGCTGGGTGTGACCCCAGAGACACTGATGTGCACACCTCCCAATCTCACATGCACAGTAGACCCGGGTTCACACACAGACATGTGATTTACATGTACACACCTGCTCACCTTCCTCTACACACAGTACTGATCCTCATGCACAGGGAAGGGGGGTGCTAGAGAAGGGAAGATCAGGTTGCAGGGTCTTTCTTAAGGTCCTGCCGAGGAACCAGAGTGGAGGTCTGCCTGGGGGTGCCGAGGGTCCCTGTTCCCCAGCGGAGTGGGCAGCCTGCTTTGGTGTGCCCTTCCTTTGCACCCTGCATGTGCTCAGCTTATTACCAGAAGTTGCCATGCTTATGTTTGGTGCCTTGTCTGTGCTTTTAGGATCAAGTAGAAAACCAGGTCCTCCCGGCAGGCACTTGGCAGAGGGACAGCGAGTGTGGTGCACAGTGGCTGCCCGGGACCCCGCACCTGCACTCGGGATGCTGGAGCATGTCAGCTGTGGCAGTGTGGTGATGGGCACGTTGCTCCTTAGGAGGTCGCCTCAGCAGGTGTAGCATGCACAGCCCCAGACATGCTTTGTGTGTGCTTAGCAAGATGTCATGACTGTGCCAGATTTAGGAAAAATAAACATTTCCTTTCTTGCAGTGACATCTTTTAGTGTTGATGACTGTTATAAAAGTATTAAATTGATCAGAGGACTGCTAAGCAGAAGAGAGAAGGTGGGACCCTGCTTAGCTCACAGTGCATAGGTTTTTTTTTTGTTTTTGGGTGGAACTCAATAATAGACATTATTAAGGGTATAGGTTGAATGCTGTTAGCCTTAAGAGCAGCCTCAAACACATACACACTTTCACAAAAGGCTGCATTCTTTGATTTTATTTTCACCCACATCTAGAATATGTTTATGTATCTGTATCTGAGAAAGTGAGTTCCCAGGACATGGGTGAGATCTCTTGGAAACTACTAATGTGTGTGTGTGCGTGAGGCCCTGCATGGTCATTTACAAGTATGCCTGTGTACCCTGCCTGCAGCTGTGTGTGTGCATTGCTGCCCATGTGTGCACATGTGCACACGAAGGCATGTGTTTGTGCATGCACCTGTATATACATACATGTTCACACATGCTGTCCTGAGTGGCTCACATGGCTATACATGTGATGACAGGTGGTCACACACATGTAATGTGTACGTGGGCAGTGGTAAAGCAGGCCAGACAGGAGGGTGGGCAGAGTGGGCCAAGAGAGCCCAGGGGAAGCTGCAAGGGCACAGCTCTGGCTGCTCTGCTATTTTTCAGTCTAGTGATAATTAGGATGGCTCAGCAATAATATAAGACATTAACTACTTGAAAGCAGTTTACTTCTGTGTGGAGTTTGTGGCTCTTTGTGCTGTGCTTATGCTCATCGCTGTGTTTTGGTCTTGAGTGACATATAGATTGTGAACACCCACAGTTGAGAGAAGTAGAAGTTATAAATTGAGAGCTGTAGAAATAATGACATCTGACAGAGGTACTTCTTAGGAAAATAATGCAGGATCACATGCGTGACAGTGTTGTGATGGAGATCTCAACGTGCTCCATAGTCCCCTGTGCTTGAGGTGGGGCTTTTGGAAGGTGATTGGATCCTGAGGGCCCTGATTCCAACAATGGGTTGCTCCATTGATGAGGTCATCTTTTGATGATGTAGGAAGGTGATGAAAATTGAGAAGGCGGAGTCTAGTTGAAGGGAGTGGGTCGTGGGTTGTGACCTTGGGATCCTACCTCGGGTCCCATCCTCTCTGGCTCTGCCTCTTATATTCTGCTTCTGACCACCATGGGTTGGACAGGTTTCCTCTGTCACAGCCTTCTACCATGGTGTTTCTGCTTTAGAACCAAGGAGTCATGAACTAAACCTCTGAAACTATGAGCCACAGTAAGCGTTGCATTCCTTAAGCATTGTGTCAGGAGTTTTATCCCAGTGATGGAACGCTGAGTTGGATGAACATCATTGCAGTGCCTAAGAGGTTCCATTTGATGACAGGCCAGGTGTTCTCTGCCATCCTCACTGTCCATGGTTGTTCCACTGACTTGGAGGGTGTTGGAGAGCTAGGTGGATCTGAAGGTCCTGCAATTGGCAGGCATGGCCCTGGGGCTCTGACTGGTACTTAGTCTGTGTTCTGTCTCCTGGGAGGAGAGGACAAAGGCAGCATGTACAGGTCCATGGCCATGTGGTGCTTGCTGCGTGAATGCCAAGGAAATGTGCTTAGAGATGGAATTCAAGCTGAAAAGACTCAGCGTATCCCCCTGCTGTCTGGCTGGTAGTCCTGGTGGTGTCGTTTATCTTGGTCTGCTTCCGTTTAGAATATGAGCTTTAAACAGCCACCCCAGCACTGCTTTGTCATCTGTTGAATTCAGCAGCAGGAATAGAAGTTGATTATAAGATTTATGTTCAAAGTGAGTAAATTAATTAATGTTGACCGAGTGTCACCTTCAGCAAATAGAATGTGAGGCTGAGACTTGTGCACACAGCCTGTCATCTGCAAAGCCAGGTCCCTCTGCTGGGAGAGGGGCCTTACCATGGCTGCATGCGTGTATACATAGTACACACACAGACACAAACACAGCACACTCACGCACATACTTGCTTACATATATGCAGAGGGCATGCACGTGCAGCCATTATCTAGAGATTATCTACACAGTGTCTTTGCTGAGAAAATCCCTAGTTTTCCCTATTGTTTCTCAGCCTGTCCTGAGTTCCAAGGACATTGGAGAAATGCTGTGGAAGTGTCTTGGCTGCAGCAGACACCCTGGGAGGAGGCCAGGCAAGAGCGGCCCCTCCATTTCCTGGCCTGTCTCCTGTATCTGCTCCTCCTCTGTCTGGCCTGTGGTTCCCAGGGTGGGTGTGGACCATGTTGGTCATTCCAGAAGCTACAGGGGCCACTGCTCATAGCCCTGAAGGGCCAGGGGTATGGGAGGAATGACTCGGGTCCCCTTCCTCCAGGATTGAGCTAGTGGAATCTGCTAGAACTGCATATTCAGCTTTAGAACATTTTTACTTAACAGAGCCAGGGCTCTCTCTTGGCTCACATGCTCCTAGAAAGCAGAAATACTGTCTTACAGCTCCATCTTAGAGAACAGAGGACCAGAAAACAAAGACGGGAATGGTAACCCTCCTGGGATCTTTGAGGCAGTGTCTTACTGGGCCTCAAAATTCTATCTCTTTGATTTTAGAAAACGTGAGATAAATGGAAGGAGAGTTACTGACTGGGAACAAAAATGAAGTTGTATTAGAAAGAGGAGCTAGTTATTTCCATTTTGTAAAAATAGAAGATAAAAGCAGGAATGAAGAAGCCTGTGAAAGAGAACTGGAGAAGTGAATAATATCTTCCATTCAGTAGTGCTTTCCCAGAGAGCACTGCTATTGCAGCTCCAGTGTTGCAGCTCTTAATGTGGCCTTGGAAGCCATCCTGAGATTTCAGGAATGAATTAGGGATGTGATTTGGAATAGTTTTAAGTAAAAATAAGGCACTTCTCTGTGCAGGGTATCTAGGGTGAAGTGGAACTTCTGAGACTCGTCGTTGATGTGAGAGGAAATCCGTATGGAACTCGTCCTGTATCTTGGGCCTGGTTGCCAGCTCAGGAGCTGCTGCCCAGTAGCTCACAATCTGCGCAGCTTCTCCTTGCTGGTGCTGTCATCCTTTGTGGTTATCCTGGTGCTGGTCATGTTAGGAATTCACCAAAGGAGTTCAGGTGATGAGGGAGGCAGCACGATGTGTTTATTTTATTTATTTAGCTTCCTAAGACAACAGTTATAGGTAGTGAGTACTAGTGAGTGCTCAGAAGCAGCTGTCCTCTGATAACTTAGTATGTGTTACAGGAGATGCGCCATGGTGCTGGGGAATGAAAATAATTGTAACATGAAGTCCTGTTTGTCAAAAGACTTAGGAGGTGACTTGTGCGCCTGAAAGGCAGTTAGTTTACTTGTTGCTTGTCAGCCTCTTCTGGGGCTCCCTTGTGGGTGGTCCAATGGGAAATCCTGTGCCCTCTGTAGCCGTTGGGCTTTTGTCTGACCATCTTGCCTTGGATGAAGTGAGGGTGCATAAAGGAAGAAGCTCTTTCAGGAGGGGGGTCCCTTGCTCCAGCCCTGCAGGGAAGGTGGCAAGCAGGGCTTCCCTGGGTGATCCTGGTCCCTCTGTGGGGAGAATGGATCCCTGTCCTGGGTACTCTGGGTACTATTTTCAATTCAGTTGCTAAATTATTAGAATATTTAAGTAAGTTGCTACTTCATTATGTTGAATACATTTTCGAAGAGTTGGTCACTCAAGGGAGAATGTGTTGTCTATAACCTCCAGTTTAATCATGTGGAGTTATTTCACTTATATTCATTTTTGCCAGATAGTTTAAATATATTACCAATTTAAAGTTCTCAGGGCTGGGGTATAGCTCAGTGGCACAAGCACCTGCCTGGGAAACATAGAGTCCTGAGTTCAAGTGATAGTATCAAAAAAATGTTCTCTGCACACATGGTTGAATGTACAAAAGGGCATAATATACTTTAAGACCTTCGGATGAAATACTTTCACCCGTCCAGAGCATTACCGCACTGACAGGATGGTTCTGAAGAAATAGGAGATGTTTGAGGACCTTTTAACAGCAGCTCTTCTGCTGATGGCCCTCTTCTGCTGATTAATGCCTGACCTTCAGAAGTATTCTGCATGTTTCTAACACACACACACACACACACACACACACACACACACACACACACACACGCGGCTGGCCTTCAGAAGTATTCTGCATGTTTCTCACACACACACACACACACACACACACACACACACACACACACACGCACACGCACACGCACACGCACATGCACGCACGCGCGCGGCTGGCCTGGGCGGCAGGTCGTCGTAAACTGTGCTCAGGTGCCACCTAGCGGTGGTCCCCACACACTGCCCTGGCTGGAGGAGCTGGGGCAGCTGCTTGGCGTCAGGCTGCTGTCTTCCTCCATCCCATGGAACACAGACTACTCCTGTTATGAAGTGGCCTTTGTCTGCTAGTCAGATACATGCTGGATTTTAAATCCCAAAATTTTTGTGAAATAGAAACTTTTTAAAAAAGAATAATCAGTTTCTTTATAAAATACACAGAATTTGGATTTATTTTGGCATAGTTACATATTGCAAGAGAAAACCTTTTAAGCTATGTAAGTGCTAGACTGAAAATACTGTTTATATGGGAGAAAGTGTGTAGTGTAACTTTTTAGGTTTTTGTCTGAGGTCTTCTAAGACCTGTGTGTACAGATGGTTCACATTGTGTTCTCTGGTGTGAACGTAAGAGGAGCAAGGCAAGCACCCCTTTATCCCCCGAGAAAAAAGCAGCAAGAGGACCAGGAGAGGTCAGTGTCCTTGTTGAGTAGGAGGGCCAGCAGAGGCCAGAGTCCACATGCGCTTTCTAACTGTGCTTTCTTTCAGTAGCGACCTGAGACTACTCTCTATAAAGCTCCACTTAAGAATTGAATGGACTAAGCACTAATTTAGCACCCATTCGTAAGTGGAAATAGTCATTGCTAATCAAAATATAGTTAGTGAAGCTTTCTAAAATTTCTTTTTAGTTTGTGTGCTTGCCTTTTCTCAAATGGATATGTTTTGGTTTGCCATTAGGATTAGCAGATGAAAGAGGGTGTATAAGATGTGTAGGAGACAGGAACAAATCTTAAATTCTGTTCACTTTAGTAGGTAGAAAACAAAACTCAACAAGCCAACAGCCTGTTCCTCTATTGGGCCAAGGAGGAGGCACCAGGCAAGTTCTAGGTTTCTGGAATGTGCTAATTACACTTTCTGGCGGGACTGGCTACTACTTAGAGCTGAGAGCTGCTGTGGAGGCGAGGAATATTTGATTAACCTTTTAAGTATTGATTTTGTACTCACTGATAAGAACAAGTTTTGGAAAAAACTTCTTTCTCAATTTTTAAGGTTTACATTTTTTAATAACATGTAATTTATCTAGTGAGAAATTCTGCCTTTTAACTTGAAGCCATTTTTTCTCCAAAGTACAGCTTCCAAAGTGCCTATTTTTCTATTAATGTGAATAAGTTAGTTTTACAACTTATTTTTTTTTTTTTGTTAGTATGTTGATAGTAACTTTAAAGAAAAATGTGTACAGAAGCACAAAGAAAAAGTAAGAATCGTACCTTGGCTATAAAATATGTATTCACTTTAATAAATGTTTAAAATGCTGATTTAGTGGGTATTTGACATAGATCGATCCATAGATAGATGTATTTAAGATTGAAGTTTACATTTCATGCATAGTGATACAAGTGAGGGATCTTTGAAACCCTTTAAGCCAGACTTTTGTGGCCTTAGGACTGGATGGGATTGTGGACACAGTTTTTCGTTCTGATGGAAAAGCAGGGGCTGTCCTTTGTGAATTCGGAAGGTCCCAGGCTGCTGGCCCTGCTGCTGCTGAGGGCCTGGCACCCCTCCTTTCTATCTGGAGAAGGTCACGATCTTCTTCGTGGGGTGATGGCCCAATGGTAGCGAAGTGACGTGGCCCCCGACAGCCGTTCCCATCCTGTGCTTCCCCTGTGCCGGAAGTGCTGCCTGCATCTTAGTCTCTTTTCGTTTCCCAGAAGGAGAATTTCCACATGAAACCATCCCCAGGCAGTGTTTTTCCAGCATTTCCTTCACTATACTTGTCCAGAAACTGTAACTCTTGCCATACTGATGACTGATTTGTTTGTTTTCGCATGGACTTTGCAGCTAAGTCTTTTTCGCAATATTTTATGGGTTGTGGGCAGAGCTGTCCTAGGGGGACACTCCCCCATCCCCACTGCGCAGTGTCTCTCCAGCATTTCCATTGATATCATTATTTCCATTTATTTCTCAGATTTTTTTTTTAGCTAAGATGTCTTTCTGGGGATGGATTTTCCCCAAGCAACTATTCAGTTTTGTCATTTACAACGTAGTGCATTTTATTGGTTACAATTAGTGATTTCTGAGATCAGTTAAATCTTGATGCCTAATTATTCTTATCGCAAACATATTTTACTTTTGTTCTGCTGTTTTTTTGTTTTAAACCAGATTTTAAAGTCAAGTTAAAAAACAAAAGGCTTTTCTTGAGAAATAGTACTTAACTGTGTTGTTCTTGCTCTCCCTCAAGTCATGGTTTTTGTAAGTAATAATGATTATTATCAAAATTACTAGAAATTCACCTGTGCTGAAATGAACCGCCAGCACTATCCAGTTAATTTTCATATGGTGGTTTCCTGCTGCGGGCCCTGTCCAAGGTGCAGGGCTCTTCATGTGGCTTCCCATGTTCGTGTGTGTGGAGGGTTAAAGCCACTAATGTAACTTGGATTTATATTTTCTTTTGTATTTCAAAAGCCTCTTCACTCTTCACCCCACATCCTTCTGTGCAGTTTGTTTTGTAGGTTGGTGTTCTTCAGCAGCAGGGAACCTCTGGGAAGGAGGATGGGAAGAGACGAGCCTGCCTTACCTTTACAGGTGCTGGGAACCAGGCTGGATGCAGATGCTGTTATGTCTGGGTCTTAGTGGAGGTGGCATGGCTGCCACCAAGTTACACCCCAGTGCCTGGGAGGTGGGGGCAGGAAGAAGCAGGTCACCCTGCCCTCCCTGGGGCCTCCTGCACTTCCTTGGGGATGGCGCTGGGGAAGGGGTGAAACTGTAGTGATCTTCATTGCCTACAGCAGGACTGCAGGGATGGTGGCTCTGGAAGAGCTTTATCTTACCTCGTGTTCTTCATCATCCTGTGCTCCTGTCCTGTTTGGAGAGGTTCCTCATATAGAGCTACTTCGTGTCCAGCTGAGGCAGTGGCCCTATGGGAGTTCTTGCATCCCAGGTCCCCCATCACTAGGGGCCCTAATGAAACACGTGCTGAATGAATAGATCTGCCCCGTGCTCAGTGTGCAGTCACTCCTCCTTTGCTCTGCCTCCTCACGCATGCTTCATGTGTCTTAATGATGGGGCTCATTTGGAAAACTGCACCGCGCAGTGCTTTTCTCATTGTGGGGACATGCTGGAGTGTACCTACAAACTAAGATAGTGGTGATGTCACTAGACTCTCTCAGCCTGCAGGAAAGCTGCCATATGCAGCTTGGTTGACTGAAGCATCATTCTCTGGTGTGTGACTTAGTGTTTGTTACTGGCTTTCTCTACTGTGTGCTCTGGGGAGGACTCCCACCTACTCAGGCTCAGGCCCTCCGTGCCACAGCTCAGCTCTGTGCCTGGGCTGGGTTGGGACTTGTGTGCTTCAGTCCAGGTTCCACTACCTGCCAGCTGGATGGTTTCAGCAAAGCTGCTCTTTGTGCAGTGTTCTAACCCACTGAATATAGTAACATTCACTTCTGGTGGCACCGAGAACAGTGGGCTGTGCCGTACAGTGCTTGGAGTGGCTCCTGGGACTGGACAGATGCAGCACATAGCACACTTTTGTGACTGCACCTCACAGGGGCTGCCTGAGAGGGGGTGGGTACCAGATGTGTGTGTGAGCCCGACAGTCCTGTGAAGACTGCTGGGAGCCGGGGCCCGGGCGGGCATGGTCTTCCGTCACTCTGCCAGCTTCAGGCTGTGCAGCAATCCCAGCTGCGGGGCCAGCATCCTGCCAGTTGGCATCTAACTCCCACTGTCGGTCTCGGGTGGGCGGGGGCACCACTGCTGCCGCCTGGCACATCCCCGTGGGGCCTGCTGGGTGTTCCCAGGCTCAGCACGTGTGCCTTGGCTTCTGTGGCTGGTACCAGTAAAGTAAAATGTGTAATCTCTGTGCTGTGGGGATAGATAAACTGCAGTTAGCTCCTCTTGAATTTCATTATTGACTTTTGAAGCTGATAATTTCTTAATGGGCTTTAAAATTCATATAACAGAATTAGCAATCTGTTTACAGCCCAGCTGATTGTGGTGAGCAATTCAGGGATGGGTCCCAAATCTGTTGCTGGCTGTTGAGCCTGCTGCTTGTGCACCTCATCCAGGAAGCTTTCTGTAGTGGCTGAAGGTTTGGGATCAGGGACCCATGAAGATGGGCAGCAGGAGCATACAGCGTAGTAAAGGCCTTGTGCTTTGTTCTCGAATGCAGTAGCCAGAAGACTGATCTTTTTTAAAATAAGCGAGGGAAGCAATGAAATTAGAATGTATGTGAAATAATAAGTCATAGAATAAATGAACGAACTGTGATCACTCTATAAGTGAGGTAAGATCAGGCAGCAGGGGAGGTCAGAGCTGAGGTTCTTGTTATACAGATGCTCCTCCCGCATTATGAGGTCATGAGTGAATGCTGCTTCAGCACCTTTCAGAGTGAAGTAACTGCTTGTTGGGTTTAAAGGCCCAAAGTATGAGATGACAAAGCACTTTATAAAAAGAGGTAAGTGTGGTGTTAACACACCTTGTTGCCCTGAAACATACGTGTTCAATATCAACTAAATCACAATGAATTGAATAGAAAAACCATAAGGACACTGAAGAGATCACAGAAAGTAATTATTTTGGTGAGCAGTAACTGGGTTATTTTAATCTATAATATTATGGCCTCAGAATCACAGGAGGAGCAGAGCAAGCCTGGCACAAGGGTCCCCAGTCCATCCTCACTTCATGCTCTTCTCTCTGTGGTTCCAGCAAAGCTTTGGCTGATGAAGATTCATGTACAGTGGAGGGAGACCCTCACCCACCACAGCTCATCCCTGCTTCCCCGGCTGGGGCTGCGGCCGCGGCTGCCTTCATCTAGGTTGATCATACTCTCTAAAGACAGTCCCAGGGGGCTGAGGAGATAGCTCAGTTGAATAGGGCCTGAATTCAATCCCCAGTTCTGCAAAAAAAAAAAAAAAACAAAAACAAAAACAAAAGATAGTTCCAACTACCATAATCTGAATGTTGAAACCCCGAGGGATCAAAATCTTTACCTAAAGTCTAAGATCACAGTTCTGAAAGATTAAGATTCTAGATGTTAAAATTGTCAAAGGGAAATCCTGAAAAACATGGTTCTCCCAGGGAAAAGAAAAATGTTTAATGGGTAGAAAGCAGATTCTGAGAAAAGGATAAGCATGTCTTCAGTTGTGTGCAAGCAGCTCTACCTTGGTGGGTGGAGAGACACTTGGGAGTTTAAAGGCCAGGTGGAGACCCATTTGATTGAAGTGGCTGAGCAGAACTGGGCTTTCAGGTGGTCAGAGCACACGCACACACATGTGTGCACCTCAGTCTACAACCATTCACCACAGACAGATGCGGCAAATGTTTCAAAGGTCATAGAAGACGTGAAAACATGCGCAGCAGGCCCAAGCCGTCTGCCCTGCAGGCCATTCCACCGGTGCCGCCTCTGCCCCACCACACGTGGTGCCAGGCCTGCCTCCAGAAGGTGTTCTTCAGAAGAGACAGGGCGCTGACTCAGCCTTTCACCTGGTGCTGTGAGTGCCCTCAAGCAGCTCTTTGTGCTCCCAGAGTCTTGCAGCCATGTAGCTGAGTGGAGGGAGGCTTTGTGGGAGTGCTTGTGACTGTGTACAGTGAATTAAATTATCTATTTTTATTTTATTTTTTATGTATTTGATATAGGGTCTCACTGCTCAGCTGAGACTGGTAGTGATCCTTCTATATTCAGCCTCCCCAGCACTGTGATTCCAGGTTTGTGCCACCACACCCAGATTCTGGAGCAGCTCATTGAACCCAGAGGCAGGGCTGGCACAGCTGCTGGTGCCAGGGATCAAACCCCAGTCTTTGTGCTTGCCTAAGCAGGTACTTAGTCCACTGAGCTATCTCACTGACCCTTGATTCATGGATTTATTTTAATTAATTAATTAATTTGATACTGGGAGTCAAACTCAGGACCTTGCACTTGCCAGGCAGGCCGTTATGCTGCTAAACTGTATCCCTGAACCAAAATGAAGGATTTAAAAAGAGAAGCACATGTAAAAAGGCAGTGTGAACCCACTTGCTGCTGAGAGCTTAAAAACGAAAAAGCACCTGTCCTGTGATATTTCCAAACAGCCAAGGACACGGTGTGGTTGCCAGCTGTGGTGTGGAACTGCTTTGCCATCGTTCACAATGCCTGTATTCTTGAATACTGAATTGTTAAATTTTGGAAGTTTTCTTTTTTAAATTTTCTTACAATTTAAAATTGTCTGAGTTTATTTATTTATTTTTTTACTATTTGCTGTGTTACATACTTCATCTTTGTCCTTAATATAAGAAGTATAAATTATATACAGAGCTTTAGAGAGTTTCATTTTTTTATTCCATTTTTGCAAAGTTGGTGTCCAGTGTCCATAATTGCAGTGCTGACCGTGTGTGTAAGCACAGGACGTGTGCATAAGAACCCTGAATCTTCAGTGTTATGTATATAAAGAGATATTTTTCCTATACACCTGCATTTGGGAAAGAAAAACTCCAGGAGCTCTCAGCTCTTTGGACAACTGCCTAGGCAGTGATGACCTCTTCCGGCAGGTGACTAATCTTACCAAAAAACTGTCATCTCTTCGTGGTATTTCAGACAACCTAAGTTACAAAGTGGGGTGCAAGTAATTATCCAGCAGTGATACATGTTCATGAGTTTCACTTTTTGGCCTGTTCCTCTATGAATGCAGTTTTTCTGTTTGTATTTTCAGGTGACTGTCCTGAATACCTGTGTGCTTATGCTTGCAAGAATACACGTTATCATGACCTATTTTGTTGGGAAGAGTGGTCCTTTGTCTTTTATATTTTTCAAGTTCCCCTTAAAGATAGAAATAAGTGTCTTTAAAAATAATTTTAAGTTATTTTCCTAGAATTGTGGCATTTAGGCATTTTGAACTTTAGAGATTTTGATCTTTTAGGCATTAACATTTTGAGATTCCAGAGTTTGGGGTTGTATCTTTTGGGATCATGGTGCAAGCGACTTTGCTGGGCTCAGGATCTTGGGCAGTGTGACACACCCTGAGTGTGTGGCCCGTTAAGGCCTGGGCTCCTGGTGGCCCTGATCATAGCCCTCTGTCTTTTCCCTGGGCCTCCTCCTTGTACTATGGGATTTCATCTGGTCAGCTTGAGGCTTTATTCCCTCTTGCTTTTATATTGCTGTGCTCTTGGGGAAGAGGTTGGCCCTCACACTTGTCAATAAGGAGGGTGAGACCTATTTCCCCTCTGTCACTGATAAACTGATAAATGATGGTGGGGGCTGGAGGACAGGTGCTGCCACACACTCCTGAGACCTCCCTCTTCATGGCTGTAGGAGTCAGTGATTATCTTGGGCAGGGGGTTTGATGGCTTTCAAGGTGCAGTGCTGGGTTACACTGCTTTCTGTTTCCACATGGGAAATGAACTAGTTGTCTCTGTTTTCAGTAATCCTTATTCCCTTAGTGCAGGTGGACCTCCCCCGTGTTAGTGGGTTTCTGTACCATATGAGCATCACTATGAATTAAACAAAGTATGAGACCACCTTGCCACGTTTAATTCTAAGTCAAGCACACATTTGTGTGAGTTGTGCTGTTTGGGCTGTGAATGTGCTTTCTGAGCCAGGCTGTGCCTGCTCGTGATGGACAAGTGGACCTGGCTCTGGCTGGACACCAGTACTTGGAGCTGACAGGAGTCTGGCTCCTTCTTCCTGTGTCCCACCTGTTCATCAGCTGCACTGAGGGTTGCATCCTGACCATGCTTTCCTGTGAATGCAATGCTCTAAGGTGCCTGCGAGCACCTCACTGACTGCCTTGTACTCGAACGTGAGCATTTGTTCCCCGCTCCTTCCCATCTGGGTGTAGCACCTTCTGTGGCAGGTGCTTTAGCACGTAAGAAGAACCTTTGGAATAATTTTTGGACTAATTTGATAGAATTTCTAAGTCTCACCTTAAAAATATGCTTAAAAACATTTTAAAAGAACATTATAAAGGCCTGCATTTGACTGAATATTACAAAAACTTGTAAAGAAACCACCGATGTTAGACCCCTCAAAATCAGATACCTAGGATTAAATCAGCCCTGAGCAGTGTGGCTGAGACGTTGGAGACTCACTCTGCGACCTGTAGTCTGACCACCTCTTGAGGTCTCCTGTCTAGGTATGCAGATGCCCGAGGTCCTAGGGGAGAGTTGTGCCATGGGCCTAGCAGTGCAGCCCTGTCTAACCTTGGAGAAGCTTCTCAAGTTGTGCTGGCAGCTCGTGCTGGGCTGGGCCCTTTCTTGGGTGAAACAGACAGTGCCCATACCAGGCCTCGTAGTGATGGGATCCGGCCCAGGCCCCACTCGCCACCACTGCAGCCTGCAGGTGATGAGGTCAATAGCATGGCTGTCCCCTCACTCTGAGGTCCCCAGGGTCTTGGCATCAAGGTTTGAGATGTGCAGATTGGCTTTTCTGAGCAGACTGGGCTTGGCTCACTGGTGGGTTAGGCAGACGTGGAATGTAGGTGCTGACACAGAGGCTGGAGTCATCCATGCAGCGAGCTGTGCCTTATCCTGCCTGTGTGACCAGCACTAGGGCTGGTCTCTAGGGGCCTCTCCTCTCTTCTTTTTCTTTTCTTTCCTCTTTTCCTGATCTTCTCCCTCCTTCCCTTCTTGCTTCCTGCTTGCCTCCTTACCTGCCTCCCTCCTTCTGTCTTTCCTCCCATAGATCGAACACAAGACTTTTGTGCCGAGCTATTTCCCCAGCCCAATTTTATTTATTTATTTATTATATATTTGGTGCAGGGTCTCACTATGAAGTTTGGAATCATAGCGATCCTCCTGTTTTCAGCCTCCCTAGCTCTGAGATTATAGGTGCATGCCACCATGCCCAGACTTGGTTGCCAGCTTAGCACAGGTTGCCAGGGGCGGGGCCAGTGTGGCATGTGGGCCTAAGGATAAAATCCTGGTCCCTGAGCTTGCCAAAGCAGGAACTTAGTCTGCTGAGCTATCTTGCCAGCCTCCCAATTTTATTTTGAGACAGGGTCTTACCAAGTTATCTAGACTAGGCTTGAACTTGCTATCTCCTGACTCAGCCTCACAGAGTACTTGATAATATAGGTGTACAGTGCTTTTCTGTGGTTTCCTTGCCTTAAAATGACTAGGGGTGATCTCAGATTCTGAGAGACCTGGAAGACCTCTGCATGACATGCAAAATTCTTTGCCATGTAAAATGTTAAGTGAGGACTGGAGAGATAGCTTGGCAGTCTAAGCACCTGCCTGGCCAGCACAAGGACCTGGGTTTGATCCCTAGGGCCTCATGCAGTGCTGGCTTTGAGACCCAGCATGGTAGCATATGCCTGTAATCCCAGTGCTGGGGAGGCTGAGACAAGAGGATCACTATGAGTCTGAGTTGTTAGCAAGCTTGAACCAAGAAAAAAAAAAAAAAAAAGATTCAAAAACAAAATAAAAATTAGGTGGTTCTATGAGTTAAGTTCATTTCCTAATTTTTAGTGTAACTTGTGACCTTCTGTTGGTGTAGTGACATGTAAGTAGATGTGGGGCTATTTCCATGGGCTCACAAAAGCAGTGCACCCAAAGCAGCATTGCCTGGCTCTCATTCTGTTGACTTCTGACAGAGCTGCTAAGAACAGAGCCTGTCTGCGAGCTGCCTTCCTATCCTAACCTTGCTCCTATGAAGGCCAGGCTGGTGGGGTGAGGCTGTGCTTCTCTATAAACTGATCGATTTCCTGTGTCTTACTCTATTCCAATGAGAAATGGTAACTTTGCCTCTTATGTTCTCATCCTTCAGGGGGACAACTGAGGCGCTACTGCTCTTCTGAAGAGGTAGCATCGACTGTGCTCTCCAACGGGGACCAGAGTCACAAACTTGGAAATAACCTGCCCGGAAAAGAAACCAGCGAGTCCAAGGTGGGGATTGCAACTTCTGTGTCCATACTTGAAAACAGTAGCAGAGAGACTTCCAAACGTTCCGAACAACGTAGATTTTCTCTTGACTTAAAGATGCCAGCATTTCACCCCAAACAGGAGGTGCCCAGCTCCAGTGACGGTGTGGACTTCCCTTCGAGTATAGAGGACACTGACCTGCAGCTCATGTTGGAGAGCCAGGCTGGTCATCCTAAAGACAAGCTGTCTGATTTGCACAATAAGGAACATTCTGGGGGAGGAAAAAGTGCACCGGCCCAAGACCTGGTCCCTCTAGATTTAAGTGGAAGGTCAACCCGGGATGACTCCAGCAATAAGGAAGTGGCCTCCTCTCTGCAAGCTGCTCTGGTCATTCACCCGTGTCCTTACTGTAACCACAAGACCTACTATCCAGAGGTCTTATGGATGCACAAGCGCATCTGGCACAGGGTCAGCTGTAGCTCCATGGCCCCCCAGTGGACGCAGCCCAACGGCTACAAGAGTGTAAGGAGCAACTTGGTGTATCTTGCGCGGAGTGGAAGAACAGGGCCTCCACCTGCCCTTGGGGGCAAAGAGTGCCAGCCCCTGCTCCTTGCTCGCTTCACCCGCACTCAAGTGCCAGGCGGGGCACCTGGACCCAAAGGCAGTCCCCTGGGAGTGACTGCGAAAGTGACTAGTATGCCTAAGAATAAGGAGAGCCATTCCACGGGCCCCTGTGCACTGTGGGCAGCTGGCCCCGACGGGTATCGACAGACCAAGCCCAGCCAAGGCCAGGAGCCCTCCATTACTTCAATGCAGGGGTCCTTGGCTAAACCCAAACTGGAGGCCAGCTGTAAGCCAGCACCTGCCCCGGGCAGTGGAGGCCTTGGCAGGAGTGCTACCCCCACGCCCTCTGTCATAACCCGGGTGGGTATTCAGCCCTTGGCCAGCAACAAGCCAGTGGAAAATTTTGGGGTCCCATCCGTGGGGGCTGGCTTTGCCCCTCCAAATAAGCACCCAGACTCCTTGAAAGCCAAATTCAGCCCTCAGCCTCAGGGTCAACCTACTGCAAAAGGTGAAGGGAGCCCTCCTCTACCTCCCCGTGAGCCCCCCTCGAAGGCGGCCCAGGAGCTGAGGACACTGGCCAGCTGTGCTACGGGGTCCAGAGGTGATGCAGCCCTGCAGGCCCAGCCTGGGATGGCTGGCACCCCTATCTTACACTCCATCAAGCAGGAGCCAGTGGCCGAAAGCCATGAGAAGCGCTTGGACATCCTCAACATCTTTAAGACATACATTCCAAAGGACTTTGCTACACTCTACCAGGGCTGGGGTGTCAGCAGCCCCGGGCCAGAGCACAGAGGTAAGATGTGCGGGTTCACTCCTCCCCGGCCACTTTGAAGCTCTTTAGGAAGGGCAAAGGTGCCCACCTGCCTGCCAGCAACCCTGAGGGCAGTCACAGGACCTTTCATCTCACAGCATAGCTGCTATCTTCTTTTGCCCTGGCTGCCAGGAGTGTGGCCCTGAAATGCTCCCCTGTGGGGGCTCTGTGCTTGGGTGAGCAGGGTCTGAACACGTGTCCTTGCTGGTGATGACTGGGAAACCCAATGATACTTCCTCCAAACTGAAAATTGATGGGATAGGCAGGCGTGGCTGCATTTTCATGTTTTATTACTTTAAACAAAGCGTAGATAGATGTTCGTTTCCTTGTTTCTCAAAAAGGATGAATGTCCACCTAAAGGGATTCTCTTCTTATTCATAAATGCCTGAAAATGTACAGAAATGTGCTGCAGTATTAGTTAGCCAAGCCTTGCAGGGATGCAGGCATCCTGAGAATTCAGGAAAAAGGTACACACAGTGGCTTCCATTCCTCCTGGGCACTTGTATTGATAACTAATAGTAATGCTGGTTGGGTTTCTTACCTAAACTACTTGGTACCAGGAGTTTGGAGTTTGGAATCCTTTGGATTTTGGAGTGTTTTCTTACAAAATGAGATATCTTGAGGATGAGACCTATGTCTGAAATTAGAATTTAGCTATGCTTCATAGTCCCATCACTGGAAGATTAGAAAGGGATTTTAATAAGTTTGTGTGTGAAGTGAAGTCTGTACATTGAACCATCAGATGTCAGGGGTGCAATAGCCTACTTGTAATGTCATGTAAGGACTTGAACATTTTTCAGTTTCAGAGGATTGGATTTTGGATTTGTAGATTAAGGGTGCTAACCCTGGATGAACGAGGCATTGCCGGTCATTTCCCTCATGCCTTGGTTATGACACCCTTGTTCCTTGAACATAGAGAGCATTGGGAAGTACTGGTCATGCTAAAAAATGGGACAGATGAACCCCCCTGGAGAGCTTGTTACGTTGGTGGCCCTAACCCTTCTGCGAATAGAATATCTGCCATGATCCTGTAGTTGCATAAAGTAGGTCACTGTTGAAGTAGCCTGAGGGATCAAAGCCTCAGCCTCTGGCAGCTGGAAGTACTTTTGGGGGATGTGGTCTAGGCCTGGGGGATCTGATGCTGGCACAGCGCAGCCCTGGGCCTCAGCTCATGGTATGTTGCTGCCCAGTGGCCAGAGGTGGTTCCAGCTAGATCCTCATGTGAGCAGCAGCCAGCAAGGAGTGGAGTAGTACTTCAGATGTGGGTCCAGGGCCCGGGAGGCTCAGTTAAAGGTGCCTTTCAGTGGAGCATGCAAAGGCCCCCTCCATTCTTCTGGGTCTGCAATGAAGGCCTAAGGGAGCTGTCCTCTCTGCCTGCCTCTCTCTGCTTTGTGCTTTGCAGTACTGGAGTATTGAACCCAGGGATGCTCTACTACTGACCCACATCGCCAGCCCTTTTCTTACATGCGGTTTTATTTTCAGATGTAGTCTCACCCAGCTGTCCAGGTGGCACTAGAAAGAACTTTGCTTCTCTTGCTTTAGCCTCCCCGAATGCTGGGATGATAGGCATGCTCCCAGCCCTTGTGCCTGTGTGAAGGCACTGTGTGTGCCCGAAAACTCTCAACAAAGCACAGGCAGAGGATACTGAGCTGCTGCAGAAGTGGCCCTGGACCCAGCGTCAGGCACTGAGCTCCTCTCAGGAGTGTGGTGTGTGTGTGTGTCCTCGGTAGCTTCCCATGGGCAGGCAGAAGGTAGCGGCCATGTGGCTATTCACACTTCTCTCATTTTGGTTCTACCATCCTCAGGCTCTGCCATGCTTTGCAGTCCTGCTAGTTGTTGCTATGAAGGGCACCTCGGGGTGGGAGCCACCTCAGATCTTCAGTTTTGGGTTTCCTAAGGATGTGGTGGAGATAGCTGTGGGGCCCTGCTTCTTGGCAACCCCCTTACCCTCTTGTCTTGCTCTTTCTGATGTGTGTGGGATGTTGGTGCCGGGTCTCAGGGGCTGGCACAATATGAGCTGGTCCTGGCCTCCATGCAGTGTACAAGAGGGTGAGGAGGCTGCACTGGGAAAGGCTCTGTGCTGTCCTAAGGGCCTGGGTAGTAACTGATGCTTTTGTAAGACTGTAGAATCGAGCTTTGTGTTTTGAGATTCTCTGATGTCAGAATTTGAAATGCAGAAATAGACTGAAGTATTTTATTTCCTTTTCCTTAATTTTTTTTTTTAAATAAATGGTTCTAAGGATATGAGGATACAGATCAAATATTTATATTTTAAATGTTAAAAATATTCATAGTTCATAAAGCAAATGTTCTCTTCTTGGGTTATTTATTCTAATGTCCACATTGAAACATGATTGTGTGTAGGTCTGTAAATATATAATCTTCAAGTTCTATCTGCTTGGGGATTCTTAAGACGAGTGTTTCAGGCTTTTTGATCTTAAAATATATTACTATGTATATTTTTAGTATCCTTGCTCCCAGGCTTAGAGAGGAACTTGGGAGTATCTAGGCCATTGATCAGTGTGCTGAGAGGCACAGGCTGGTTTCAGATATAAGGCCCAGATTAGAAGGACTCGCCACCAGCTGTGACATTGACACCAGTGGACTTGTGCTGGTCTCCACGGGCAGCTCACAGTGAGCTGAGAGAATGTCTGGCAGTTCTGCATTGGGAGACCTTCCCTGGGTCCAGCTGGCCTTTCATTTCTTTGTGCTTAAGTGTTAATGTACAGAGCTTCTGCAGTGCTTCGGCAGAAAGGAAGCCCAGTGGGCTTACCGTGGTTTGACTGCTTTTGAGGTAAGCGAATGTTGCTGTTTTCCTATTAGAGGGAAGCTACAACTGTCATGTGTCTTCAGAAATATGTGCAGCCAAAGCAAATTAGTCGTCACATGTTCCTGAGCACAGTAGAAGCTAAACTTCTGAGGTTTTGTTTTTCCACTTGCTTCTGTTGGGCATTCTGCTTTGCTTTGTACAGCTTTTTGGTGTGCTCTTGGTGCATATTGTGGTCATCTTTTGTCAGATGACTCACTTGCCTCAAGTAAGCAACACAGTATGGATCTTCGTCCTGTCACCAGATGAATTTGCAGTGTGTCTCTAGCTGGTGTCACCTGCAGAGCTGATGGTCCTAACTTCTCACTGTAGAACACTGCCTAAATGGGTAGCTCTCACATTGTCCTGAGTGAGTGGAGGCAGAAGTGTGCAGTAGAGTCCTGTAGAGGAACAGAAGGCCATTTCTTTTGTTTGCTAATAGCTGTGGCTACTGAAGAAGGGACAATCCACCTTTGCAGAGAACTAGTGGTTTGGCTATCCCAAGTACCCAGCTTTATTCAGAAGTCAAGAAGGTTGCTTCTCAGAGCCTCATTCCCTGGGTTTGTTTGGATAATGTTTCTGGTGTGTAGCTTTGTAGAAAGCCATGTACACTTGCCTACTTGCTCACTTAGGAGTTAGTTCTTCTAAGAGCAAAACCTATTACATTTTGTGTAATCTTTCCACAGATGTGAGCATAACATCAATGGATTACTGACACAGCAGTACTAAAATAATAAGTTACCTGTATCTTCTGGCTTTGTGGTCTGTCTATATTAGATGACAGACTCCCGTTGTGGTGGTGCACACCTATAATCCCGTGCTGAGGCAGCCCAAAACAGGAGGATCACTACCAGTCCAAACTGCATAGTGACACCCTGTGCTAAATACATAAATAAAATAAAGTGAACTGGATTCTTTTATATTAGATGACAATGTGGGTTTTAGAATAAAGTATTTAAGATAATGAGATGAAGTAGCTCTAGATAAAATAATATATAAGGTCTTTTTTATTGCAATTTTCAGAAAGTCATTTATTTGTATCAAGGGTGCATTGATGTGGTCATGAAGAAGGTATGTGGTTGTCTGAACAATTGCATTTTTTAGGAGAATTTTTCTAATCTCTTTCCCCTTGTTGATGACATATTACATACAGTTTGATAAAATAGGCCACTTCAAGGCCACTTACGCCTCTCTGAGAATGGCTAGGTCTTTTTCTTTCATTTTAAGGTCTCTTTGTCTATCCTTTCTGTTTCTGGATTAGCACGTTTGAGCTTTTTGCACACCAGGTAGTCGTACATTCAAATTGTTTATAACCTTTTGGTTACCTCAGAATTTTGGAGGAGCTTGGGCATGAAATTATTGACCATAAAGGGCAAGTGTACTTTGTTTAAAAAGTAAAGAGAAAGTGATATGGTAAGATACATGGAAATACTCTGTGTGTGTGTGTGTGTGTGTGTGTGTGTGTGTGTGTATGTATATATATATATATATATATACACTCAAATAAGAGCAGAAGAATGGAGATACTGTGATTTCTTTCTGTTGCTACTTTGGATTGGAAATAGTCAACTAAAATAGTACTTAGTAAAAGAATGTTAATGACTTAGTGTTTAGAGGTTGTGACTGTGTCACCATCAGTAGGTACCTTGTGTGGGCAGACGTGGAGTCCCCTGTGCAGATCATACCTAGGAAAATCCAGACAACTAGAGTCATAGTCAGATCATGAAAAACACAGTCACTTTCAAGTTGAAATTTTCCTACCTCAAAGTAAAAGAAGTGGGGCTTTGCCTGATAGCTCAGTTGTTTAAAGCTCTGCTTGAGGCAGGCAGGCACATAGGACCGCACTTGGATTCCCAGCTCCAGAAGCTGTACCAGACCTGCCCTTAGGGCAGCCTGAAGTAGCAAAAAAACCCCCCAAAAATAAAAAAAAAAACAATAAAACACCTTCTGTTTAGAAGTAAGAGAAACGAAAGCTTTTCCATTCAGAAAGGGTAAATGTCAGCTGTTTGACAGAGGCTGACCACAGCAAAGTTTTTCTGCAGTGTAGAGACCGAGTCATGACTGAGTACCCTTATCCTCAGAGTGGGCATGGCTGCTCAGGAGGTCCAGGGAAGCTCCCCACACTTTTTCTTCTATGATGCTTGGTTAAGGGATAGCTCTGTGTGTACAGTTTGCCTGTGAACTGCTTCCCTGGTGTGCATGTATTTTTCTCTCCTTCCCTGGGCTGTCTCTCCACCCTGTGGTGTCTCGTAGCTCCCTTTCTGCTTTGATTATAGTCCCATGTGTCTGTGTTGGGTTTTATTGCTTGTGGGGACATCTAAAACTCCTAGAAGGAGGACTGTGAAGTAGCAGCCGTAGCATCATTCGGGACACCTTAGGTCATTCCCATGGGTTATCTTCACATCTTGTGAACCTATTAACATGTACCAATGATTTTTCAATGGTAGAACAAGCATTAAAGTATTTGTTGCTATTTTGTGTAAGGGTGTGTGTCTGTGAGGCAATGGAATACATGTGTTTAGTGCACAAATTCTCAGATTTCGCCAAGACTTACTTTCATGATCTGTCAAATAAGAATTTGACAACATTTGCCTTATAGTCCATATATTTTTCTATATTTGATTTCTATAAACATGATCTAGGACATAAAGTGATTTTCTGTATTTTTTTTTTTACATACTAAGCCTGATAGTGAAGATTTGCTTTTTACCCAGTTTGACTAAAGTGCTCTTTTGTCATTCACTGCATTTGCCTTTTATATTTAAATGTCAGACAGCATAGATAGCTAAAGGAAACATAAGTTTTTTTTTTCAAGTTTTTGCTACAGGCATCATATGTTCTAGATAATATTTGTGTTTGCTTTCCTGCCTGCTGATCTGAGGTATTATTGAGCATGCTGGTGACAATGGACCTAAGGACTTTTCTTTGAAGCTACCATGCCACGGAAAATGAGCCATTTGTTTTCTTAGGGAGATGGCCTAGAGACAGGCAGCATGCCGACAAGTAGTGCACACATCTGTATTCCTTCTGCAAAAGCCCAGTCTGTGCTCAGAACCTGGGAGCCCATGGCTTAAATGCAGTGTGGTTGCGTGCTCTTGAGCAGAGGTGCTTTGGCTGTTCCTCACCACTTCCAGTGGCCTGGCATGTGGTGTCTAGGTCACCGAGCCCCAAGTTTCCTTTGTGCTGGAGGCAGGCATGAGGGAGGCCCAAATAGTCCTAGTCTTGCTGATAGCTGTGCTTGCCCTGCATTAGTCTCCTGGGATCACAGCTGGGGTGCTGGTGGGCTCTGGCCCCAGTCACTTCCTGTTATCCATTTGCCTTGTCTCTGTCACACCTATGTCCCTCCAATTTGCCCGAAATGCTGTTGGACGGAGCTGTGTGATGGCTGGACTGTGCATCCAGCTGCCTGGAGCTGCATGCTGCCTTGCAGCAGTGGCACGTCACTGTCTCTGTCTTGTCCCTGAAGCAGGTCTTAATTCACTGTAATTTATGCACCCTCACAGACCTGCCATGCCTGGCCTATCAGCTGAGCCAAGACAATGGCTGACAGTTGTCATTATGCCTTAGAGGTGGCCTTCTGTGCTGATATGTAAGGTATACTAATGATGTTTTCCTCTTCCCCTTCCCTGCCCTCCCACTCCTCACTGCCACCCCAATCCCACTACGGTCATGCCACACCACACCATGGCAGGGACACTGCGGACACAGGGCCGCCCAGGAGACTTCGTCTGCATGGAGTGTGGGAAGAGCTTCCACCAGCCCAGCCATCTCAGGGCCCACATGCGAGTGCACACAGGTATCGCTATCCTGGGGACACATGTGGCCCAGCCACATGGAGGCTGGGGGGGGGGGGGTTCTGCCATTCATTAAATTGTCCACAATTATGTAGAACGTAAGTTTCATCCCTTGTCTGGTGACAGCGCCTTCAGCCTCTGCATTTTGTACCGTGGTCCCCTGCTCAACACCTGAAATTTTCTTTTCTTTCTGGCATCCAACTGCCATGTGGTTTAATTTGCGATAAGCTTGTTTGCAAATGTTCCTTTTTAATTAGAGTAGACTCTTCAGAAATGAATATGCTAATGAATTCTATTGCCATGAGCACAAATGGAAATTGGAGCACCCTTCCAGCCTGACGCACAGCTCCATTTGGTCCTGATGGACAGGACTGAACTGTAGAGACACAGACAACTCTTGGTGGTCAGTGGTGTCTCACAGAACCCTCAGCCTTCCGTAATGAGTTGGCTGGAGACCGGAGCAGGCTGCACTCTGTGCATCAAAAAAGGGCAGGAGCACTAGAGAGACAGGAGACAGGCGCTCTTCATCAGAAGTGTGAAGGGCGCACTAGGAGCCAGCCTGATGCAAAGCGACACAGGCCAAATGGTAAGTGAAGCAGGAAGAGGGCCCTTCTACGCACACACTGATAATTAATGTTGTCAGTGATTGCTTCTTCAACAGTGGAGTCAGAATTAAAAAGGGCAGTGGCCCCAGGCTGCCATTATCCCAGTCTCTTACTGTAAGTGTTACAGTAAATTGGTATTTTCTGGCCACAGGCAAGGTGTTGGTGTCTATTTTGTGTAAGTGCTTAGTCTGCAGTGAACTCGTGTAGCATGCACACTCAGGAACGTCTCCCGTCTCTGCTAACAGCCCCCTTGTTCCCACAGCGGCGTTTGAGTGTGATGGTCCTCGAGGTTCCGAAGTTCATACAGCCTCCGCGGATGCCCCCAAACAAGTAGGTCCTGTGTGTGCTGCGCTGTCTGGGTCAGTGTGGTGGCTGGAAAGAGTGGCATTCCTCACCAAGCACCAGATGTGTGGGTACTAGATGTGTACAGAGCAATTCTGCCTGGTCTTGGTACACGGCCTGCTTTCCCAGGTAGTCTGGGTTGTTGGTAAGCATTGAAGGCTGTTTTAGTGGAGTTACAAGGTTAGGGGCCCAGGACTGGCTTTGGGCGGTGTTGGGACAGGGAATTGGTGGAGAGTAGTGTAACTGAAAGCACTAGAAATTTGCATACTTTCTTCCCAAGCTATTTTGGGTCAAAGTTTGCCAGAGAATAAATTCTTTTTGTCTTCTTGGACATTTTTTTTGTGTTTTTCCCTGAGAAATGTTTCATGTTCAAGGTGGTGTTTCATGGCTGTGTGCTTTGCCTTGCCGTGTTGGGCACTGTTGGCACGACCTCATGGACAGGTTAGTGTGGGTCTGCTTTCTGGTCCATGCATGATGTGTGTAGCTGTAGGTGTGTGGATTTCACAATTAAACCACTCGTGCACAGAATTGGGCAGAGTCCTGAGTCATATGGAGGGTTTCTCTGAGGTAGGTCCCATAGGCCTTTGAGGATTGCCTCCCTATTATCCTGGGCCAAGAGCACAATTTTGGTGCTTACCCTTTCTCATCCCTCCTGCAGTCTTGTTCTCATGTACATGTTCTCTTCACAACATTCTAGCTCTCGTACTGTTGCTCTCGAACAGTCCATAACAGTTCTCTCCTTTGCCCAGAGAAGGGTCTGAAGTCCTGTCTGGGGGGGGGGGGTGCAGTCAGGTTAATATGCCTAGTCCTGACAAGCCCCAAAACTGTCTGGCAGTGGTGGCAGTTCAAGAGTGAGACCCCAGGGACACTTGAGCATTATTCTGTTTTTTCACTCAGGGACAAGGTGAGAGGCACGGATGAGCTTTGCCTAGTGCTGGGTGCACAGCTGATGTTACGTCATCGGGAACTGTTTGTTTCTTTCCTTACACGTCTAATTTTTGTTTGTTGTCATGTGGAGAGAATTTCTAGTTATTTTTCAAGACCTTTGCTTTGTGTATTGTTGACAAGATGTCTTGCCATTTATGACAGGGTTTTTGTCCTCTAGTACTAGAAAGTAAACTGAGAGATTTCATAGTGGCTACATCTCCAGCCTTTATTTTCTTTTATTTTGAGATGAGATCTCCCAGAGTGCTGGAATTAGAGGTGTGCACCACCATACCAGTTTTTTTGTGGCTTCTCCTTCAATAAAATCCATAGTTTTGAAATGTGAAGGAGTTATGCCATGATGCTGTGATAAATTATGAAGTAAATATAACTCCTCAGTGAATAATGAATTGAAAGATCTCTAAACACAATGACCTTATCTCAAATTAGCTGTCACCATCTTTAACACCAGTAAAACCTTCTTGACCACAAAAAAGCCCCTGGAACCTGTGGATAATTAGAATACTGAAGTGAATACAAAGTGTTCTGTTACACAGGCAACTAGTAAACTCACCAAGACCTGCCTCACCTTCTTCTATACTGGCCCCTGATCTCAGGGCCTTGCATTTACCAGGCAAGTGCTATACCACTGAGCTCTACCCTCAGCCTTGAACCTGGCTTTGGATAAGCGTGTGTGACAGCAGGAAAGCACCTGGCAGGTCTATGAATAGCAGACTCTTTAGAAACACAGGCTTGTGGACTGGCTGAATATTAATTCTACCTGAACCTCTTCAAATGCGTCCGTCATAGGGAGAAATAGAGATCAAAACTGCAAATCATTGAGATCATAGTTTAAATTGTTGTATTATAGTTATGCTGGTAAATTACACTTGTTACTCACCCTTGCTTCTGAGGAAAATGTGTACAATGTCTTTGAGTGAACTCTTGTGCTGCTTTGTTATCCTTATTACTAACTAATTTCCTGGTATTAAGCTTGTATGACTCAGTGCTGTGGTGTTGGTTAATATAGATCCTTCCAGGACACACACTTGAGCTCTGGCAGGAGTACAGCAGATTAGCCTTCCTCACACTTGGTCTACAGTGGGTGTGCAGGCCACTGTTAAACCTACGCTTGATGAAGACAGCCATCTCCCAGTGGCTTCTGTATTTGTTTTAGTTGCTCATTGCAGTCTTGTTCTTTCCTGGCATGTTTTGTTCTTCAGAACCTTGAAAGTAACTTGTTTATTACTGAATATTCTGGGTCTTTAAGGAAATTCCATTTTCCTTATCATTCTTTAAGAAATCCCATAGAGATTTGTTGGTTAGAAAAATTGAAAAACACATCAACAATAAACAGCAATTTAAGTCTTAGGGTTCTCCTTTCTTACTCCTTGGTTCTCATTATTTACAAAAAAAGATCATAATTGAATAATTAATAAATTGAGGATACATTACAGATTTTTGCAGCTATTTCCTGTAAGTTACTTAAGTCTAGAGTGTTGCTTATTATGTTCACCATCCATGTTTTTGATGTTTAGAATGCCTTAGTAACATTAATTAATATTTAAATGAGATTCTTTTTCTGCTGGCTTTAGAAGCTGTGATGTGGGCTTTCTTTCGAATCATACAACACTGTTCATGCAGAAATTATTTGGTGTGACACTTAAGTTGATGAACTTTTATACATTAACCTAAGAGACTAAATTATTTAAATAAAATAATATTTGAAAATTTAGTTTTATAATTATCATTTATAATCATTTATTCAGTTATTAACAGCATTTATTGGATGCCCACTGTGACATAGGCCCTGGGCAGGATACAGGGGAGACATGACATGTGTTTTCCCAGCTCCTCTTTCTGAAAGTCGTGGAGATGCATTAGATGGGAAGCGGGTATAGCACTCTGATGCTCTGCATACCGGGTAGTCCCTGCAGCTAAGGCTCAAGATTGAGTTTGTAGAGGCTCCAGACAGATGGCTGGGCAGCTCTTTGAACGCCTGGAGGTATTTGGGGGGACTGGAGGAGAATAGGTGTATTGGAGAGGTGCTTGAGGGGATGAGGTGTGGGAATTAGAAATAGAATATAGGTTAGAGAGGGAGTTGCCCTGGCTCTGGGTGCTTGCTGGAAGCCCCTGTCCAAGGGGAAGATGCCTCCCTTGAGCTTGGAAAGGAGGAGCAGGGAAGCCCATTTTCAGGTTAAATGTGAGTTTAGCTTGAGAAGCCACCTGGGAGCCAGCTAAGAACAACCAGTAGGGGGTGATGCATCGGCTTGGTGTGGAGAAAGCGTCCTGGCAGAGGCTCTTTTTGATCGAAAGCTACCAATGATAACTACATTCAAAATCAGCTGACCCTGCCTTGAGAGTGAGTCATGTAAATACTGAGAGTGCATCTGAGTAGCAGGTTCTGGCTTGGGTTCTCTCTTCAGCAGGCTCCTTGCCCCTCGTTCCTTCACTTGTGCAGTGGTAACACATACATAGTGTGAGAATTAATCAGAAGATGAACTGCCAGGTATGGGACACACTGGAGGCTAAAACAGCACTTAACTGATAACCAGTGGCAAGCCACATGGAGTGTGACTGTGCGGACCTTGGTACTTGTGTGTGGCCTGGTTTTGTTTTGTGTAGGAGACTAGCTGTTAGTTGTTTATTAGAGGTAAGACACAGGAAATCTGTTAGTCTGAGAGAATATTGCCAACAGTTTTTCTCTTATCTCTGCTCAGAAGGCCTCCAGTTGGTGGGCAGCAGCTGCTGTGATTTTTGCCATACTCATGTTTAGGTTTTCTATCCTCAGTAATTCTAAGAAATCATACTGTGGCATAAATTCCAGTGAAATAGTTCAGCAGGTAAGAGCCCACAAAAGTGCATGACGTCTGTAGTCAGAGGTTCTTGCTGGTGCAAACACGAACTCTGTGTAGACGTAAGATACTTTCCTTTGCTGTGTCTTGGTGGTGCCTTTCTGAACATTCTTCTACGGGTCTGTTTGAGTCACAGGTGTGCAGGGCACAAGACCCCATGGAACTCCATGAACACGGCAGTCGGGCTGTCTTTTGGAAGCTCGTCCTCGTGGCTAGCACTAAGGTGGGAAGGTTGCTGCAGCCCATAGTAACAATAGACAGGCCAGGCAGCAGCTGCCAGGTATCACAGTGTCTCTTGTGTAGACATCTCATTCTTTTGCATTTATGACAGAAACAAACCTAGAAAATGTAAAAGGGTTGAAGCAGTATATGGGGGTCAGTGCACACCCTTGGGATTGAAATCCTCATTACTGTTGTTGCTTTCTGTTTGTTGAAGACAGTCCCCACTACATGTTCTCCAGTATTATTTCCAAATGCGGTGTTCATTCATATATATGGTTACTTCAAAGATGTTTCTTTTTTTGCGGGAGATCGTACCCATGGGCTTCCTGCTGGGCTTGGAACTTGAGATCCTCCTGCCTCAGTTTCACAGAGTGCTGGGATTACTTACAGGTGTGCAGTACCATGCCCAACTAAAATGCTTTTTCATGTGTTGGCACATTTGAGTAAATGTTCATGTTATAGAGATCATCGGCATTCATCATCGTCAGATAGTAGGCTTTTTGAAAAAAAAAGTATGTTGAACTGTGGGTGTTGATCTGTGGAAAGAAGCTCAGGTAAAATTTGAGAGCTTTGTTATTATTGTGCAGAAATTACTTTGTTATTGTTATTGTGAAACATAAAAAATTAAAATAGCTTCTGAAAGCAAGACACTCCCCCATCCCGTTTTTGGATTTGAAGGACCAGGTTGATTATTAAAATATAAAATCTGGTATTCTGATTTGTTTATATTACTTGACAAAATTTAAATGTTATGATTAATAGTTTATGTCTTATTATTCTAAGTGTTATTTTAGAATAGTTAAGCTGGAGAAATAATTCCATTAATCAAAATAACAAGTAAAAGAATAAGTGACAGCCTAATTTGTCTCATTTTTAGCTATGATGTTGTGATATAAATAATGGGGAATCACCTAGCTGATGTATTTGAACATATGTGTACTTTCTTGTACCACTTTTAAATTCTTATATCAGATTTCAAAATGCAGTTCATTTGTTTAAGCTTTTTCAACTCATAAAACCAAACATACAGCTTAGAGCGTGGTTGTCCAGTTTTTTACCCTACCAAGTTCATCCCTACAACAACTAGTAATTTACTGGAGCCACCTGGGCACCTGCACCCCTCCTGACCAGTAGCTCATGGGGTGGAGGTCAGGGTCCTGGGCAGTTGAGATCTGCTTGTAGATCTCAGATGGATTCACTCCTGAGACAAAGATATGTTTCCTTGCCTTATCAGTAAAAATGGGAAAAATTGGCTTCCTAGAGTCTTGATGTGAGCTGGGTCTGGTGGCATATGCCTGGACTCCCAGTAATAGCCCAGCCTGAATTACACATGGAGACTTGTTCAGAACAGTAAAGTTGTAGAAGTCAATGCCCATTTTAGAAGGTGGAAGTGATTTAAGGAAAGACAGCATTTCTTTCAGCATTACTACTGAAAAGCCTATAGTTTATGGCTGCAAAGAAGAAAAGCTCAATTATTAACAGGATCTCTCCCATTTCCTAGCTACTGTTTTCCTTGTAGGAAGGAAGTCCCATCTACCATGTGCTCAAAGTATTATAGTGAGACCGACAACTTAATTTGGGTTAATCTGGGTTTTCTTTCTTGCATATTTCTTAAAAATCCTATAAGCCTGCTATATTGAGTAATAAAATGGTGGTCTCAATGAATTAATTATTTTAAACTATTCAAAAAATGAAACATGAACATAACTTCATTTATAAAGGAAAAAATAAAAAACCTGTGCATCTGGCTTTATGCACATGGTTTAGCAACTTGTTCAAGGTATCAAGACTTTGTAGCTATAGAATAAGTATTTTTAAAAGTTTCTGGACCCTGCAGTTTTAGAACCTCAGCCTTTTATAGAAAGGAAACCATCTTCTGTCACCTCTGGTGTGGCCACTGCTGCTCAACTGTCCTCTTCCTGTGCCTGTGCAAGGCCATGTGTGCATGTCCAGATCATGAGGTTGCAGTTCTCTAGGTCTACGGTTGTGAACAGTAGGGTCTAGATGTGCACAGCACCTGTGTTCTCCTCTTCATGGAGTCATTGCAGATCTGTGTGCTGTGCACTGGGGCTTCCAAGCACCATTCATTGTTCAGCTCCAAACGTCTAGCAGCTAACAAACAACAGTGTCCATTTTGCTTTTGGTAACCAGGAGTGTCACTTTCCTGTGCGAAAGTGCCGAGCACAAGGTCCCATGAGCCTTGCTGGTAATGAATACCCCTGTCTGAGTCCCCCAGATCTGTCCCTTGTGGATGTTGCTGTAAAAAAATATGAAACATCTTTCTCTATCCACTGCAGGAAATTCACCACCTACTTAAGGAAGTTTTATCACATCTCTCATTTGGTTACGGTTTCCTACATTTCAAATACACTGCAGTCTGCATCACTGCACCCACTTTAAGCCCTCATAACATTTTGCTGAATATCTTGCTGATTTCTACCTTTTCTTGGCTGGTAGGTGCTGTGAATGCAGAGCCCACTTTAAGTGGCAGTTTGCTAAAACTATTAGTTAAATAGAAGCACATGATGTCAGCAACACCCCCAACCCCTTATTTCTAGAGTTTCCATATGCATAGCTGGAAACCAGAATTTTCCATGAATGCCGTAGTTTATATGCATATGTTAATTTCAAGTGGTGGGTTTCAGTTCATCAGGATTTTAGCTGAAGGTTAATGCAGTTAAGTAAGATTAATCTTGCCATGTTGGTTTTTGTCCTCAGATAGTAAACACCATTGTTCAAACAGTGATGCTACAAATGTTACTGAAGAACACTCTCCCAAAGCTTCAGGCTTGCCTTTATTCTTGTTTTTTTATAGTTCACTTTACTTTAGAAGATCCTTTCTGTTTTTATGCATGGTAATGGGGATAGCCCCCCATGGAGCTACAGAAGAGCTGAGTGTCTCAGTGAGTGTGGCCCCAGGTCTAGCCATATTTGCGTACTCTTTACTCTGTACTGTAGATTTTTGCTTTATGCATCTTCTCAGCCCATCTAACCTTTTCTTCAGAGCTGATTCACATACTAGACTGTGTTGTTCATGTGTAGGAAACAGTGGGAGAAGTCTAAATGGTCTTTTATGAATCACTGAAAATGATTTTCTAAATATGCCTCTGTGGATGCCAGAAGGGTGGACTTAAAATACTTGATGCTTCTTTCAAATGAGCTCCTGCTGAAGCTAGGGGATCTTAGTGTGCTTGGCCATTTGGCTGCAGTAAGGTCACTATCACTGGTACTGGTATTGATAAGAAAATTAATAGGAAAAAGTTGTGGAACCAAGGCAGAAATGAACTTTGTGTTTTTTTTTTTCCCCTTTTCTGTGCAGGGGAGAGACACAGGGACTGTGCAGACAGTGCCGCTCAGAAAGGGAACCTAGAGGAACACTCCAGCGCCCCTGGGCACCTTGCGATGGCCATTGGCAGTATCCTCACAGATGTCCCGGCAGCCTCCCAGCAGTGACCATGACCACCTCACGGAGGAAGAACTGCAGGTCTTCTGCTAGATGCCTCTCATCGCCGAGCTGCTGCCCTGGAATGGAGACTGTGGGAGATGCCTCTCCCCACTAGACATTTAGACAGCGACAACGCTGTGCCTGTGATTCCCTGTAGATCTCTCACACGCATATATGAGCTCCTCAAGCATAGCCCGTGTTTTCTTATCAAAAGCAGTGGTACTGGCAGGCGCAGTGGGAGCTCAAGGCATCTGTGTTATTCAAGACAAAATTGAGACACTGGAACAAAGATACTTGTGTGTGTTGGATGGAGTGGAGAAGCTAAGCACTGTAGGAGGAGCTCCTATGCTCAGAAAGACTGCCGTGGTGGATGTCAGAACAGAAATGGGTTTGAGTTTGATGAAGTATTAGTGCTATGCCTCTCCTTGTCTCAGTGGGTATTTAAAATAATAAAGAGAGGATGGAGGTGGCAGTCAGGTGCGGGGGGAAATCAGCATGGAATAGGCCAGTGATAAGATCCTAGTGGGTCATGGGTTTGTGCACATTACCCTGGGGGGGATTGCATCTCCCATGTGCTCGCCCTGCATTTCCACCCTTTGTACTGAGTCTAGCTGAGGAAACACGTCTGTGGGAAGGTATATGTTCTGCTTTGGGAAAGAGTTAGTTGAACACTAAGAAAAGCAGGCTTCTTTGTTTATTCTCAGGATCTTTTTGTAACAGGGCTACATTCTGCAAACTGCTCACAAAGGAAGACTATGCGTCTTAACAAATTACTTAGCCACTGAATCCTCTCAACTGGGGCCTGTTTTATCAATGTCAGAAAAATCCCTGAGTAGATTTGGGGGCCCTAGATCACTAGGGTACTAATGCTCTGGAGCCTTCTGCTCTCCATCTCCCCTGCCCCACTCCTCTTCTGTCCCACCCCAGAAAAGTAGGTATCTTTTCTTCTTGGGCCCAATGACCTTCACAGGATGAGTAACTTCATTGATTGAGTGTGGGAGTCACCAGGCCCTTGGGTAGGGGACGGCTTTATATACCTCTTCCTTGTAATGCAAATGCAAGTTTTGGTGGTGGGGGTTAAGGCCCGTAACAAAGGATCTTAAACCATGCAGTGTACGCAATTTAAATTGTATTCTACAGATATAAATATTTTCTTTTCCTTTTGCCATGACACTATGTGTGATGGCAATATTTCTGAGAGTTTCAGATTTTTGCACATATGATTTTATGCATTATCAAAAGTTATTGCTGCCTTGAATGAAAATGTTCTGTGAAATTTTTTGCAAAAGCTTTACTAGGTTTTTTTTTTAATTGTGAAATTTTGTAAAGGCAGGAGATGATTAAAATGAGCATGCTAAATATATTTTTCAAAAAAGCAATAATTTTACATGTACAGAAATTATCCTAACCTTTAATACTGGTGAGAGCGACAGTTTACTTTAATACAGTAATGGATTAGTGCAGTTTTTGTAGAAAATGGGCTTCTGATACAAAGACTTGTTTAAACACACACAAACATACAAACCCTGAAGTGTGGTTTTCCTGTTCTAATGATTTGTTGGATTATTATTATATTATTATTATTATTATAATTATTATTTTATTGTTATTGTTAGTTAATGTTTGGTTCTGAATTCTACTTGTTGCTGAGTTTAAATTACTTGACTGTTCAGGTGGCTGCGACACTTGCAAACAATGCAATGTAACTGGCTCGCTTATATTATATATATATATATATATATATATTTTTTTTTTTTTTTACTTATTTTTCCTGATATTCTTACACCAGATATGTATGAGAATGATCTGTTGTGTTAGCGTGCTTGGGAATTTGTCTGCGCGTAACTGTCACGGATTGTTCTGGGAGGTTATCTGAGCAAAGTTATAGAGACACATTCCTCTGTCCACCCAAGAAACCAGAATGCCCTTCTATTGATTTATGTCTGATCATTTTGATATTTCCCCCAAGGTGATCATTTCTGCATTTTCTGGCTTTTGTTTCCCTGGCTGAAAGTAAACGGTGACAGTTAGGAATGTGCAAGGACTAGTGATTCAGTCCTGTCTTGTTTCTTTGTGTTTTAGTTATTAAAAGAAATTCTGTACCCAAAGTGACACAGAGGTGTCGTCTACATTTTTACTGTTTCAGAAGCTGCACGGAAAAGTGCAATTGGCATTTAGAGCTGGAAGTGGTTTTTCTTCCCACAAATCTCCTTCCCTGTAGGTGTGGTGGGGAGAGAGGTGTGCGCTGGGCTGCAGCCTCCAACCGTGTCCCTTGGTTTCAGGAGAACGGCCTAGGATGGCTGGCTCACGTGGGATGGGTCCACAGCCACAAGGGGCCCGACGGTGCTACGTTGAGCCCAGCCGCGCCGACTGGTTGAGTGGTCCCTTTCTTCCACTGAGCATCAGTATTGTATTGGTTTGTTAATTTGTTTGTGTCAGTTCAACCATAGTATTTAATATGATTTGTGTTTCCTTATTTATTTAGCCATATTTTGATTTGCTTTTTTTTCAAATGACAATTTCTGCATGATACACTTCTGTAAGTCGCCTTCTGACTGTTACAGACTCTCTACTACCTCTACCAACCTGCTGTCTCCTTGTTTCTTAACAGGATTTTTACAGTGTTGCGTCTAATGTAACTTAGACAATAAAGGGTTTGGTTATCTATACCGCAGTGCTCCTTGTGTCTCCCCTGCCCTTTGCCTTGCACTCTCCTGCATCCCAGTGTGCTGCTGCCTGGCCCAGCTTGGCCCCTTGCCTCCTCCTGTCACCCTGTCTTCCTCTCCACTTGCATCTCTTTTCGTTTTGAATTTAAATTCCACACAAATAATGAGCTTCTTAAAATCTTTCAGGTTATTTATTGTAGTCCTTAATTCAAAGAATGAATACTAAATGTCCTCCCCAAAAGCAGATGCTCCTGGTCTTCCCTGGGAAATCACTGTACCTGTCCATGTTTTTGCCTGGCTCCTGGAAGTCTTTAGAATAACACATTGCATCTGTGTTGGTACAATGCAAATTTCAAGCCATGTGGATTTTGCCTCGTTGTTTCTGAAAGTATCAAATGTTCTAAGTGTTCCCCCAATATTTATTTATTTCCTAAAGAAAGAAAGACACCAGCTTTCTGAAAAGAAGGAGATTCCGCTGGGAGCTACATGCAGTCTGGAGGTTAGAGGAACGTGCATCTGTGATAGGCTGTGAGGATGCATCACGTGACTTAGTTGCTGCTGTGCTGCTTGGCTAGGAACTTCCCCACCATCTCCATAAGGCACCAGCACACATAGGTCTAACGGTGCCTCACTGCCTGAGGATGCAGAGCGGGGGTCACGGGGGCAAATTCTACCTCCCCAGGTGGTGGTTCTGGTCACTTCACATTCTTTCAACCAACAGAGCCAGTGTAGTTTCTGGGGCGGTGGGGTGCCTTGCACATCACAGAAAGTGGCCCAGGCCTCATGTTGCATGGAAGACAGTACCTCCTGGACACCCACGGCCAGATGTCTCCTGGCATTCCTTCTTCAGAATGAGACCACCTGTCCCCCTAAAGCATCTGAAGGTTCCAACCATGTTCTTGACCGAAGAAGAAAGTTCTGTGTTTGTAACCTTGACTCACCACTTTCACAATGTCTGAAGTAACAATTGCTTTATTGCCTTTAACTTCGGTGACTTCTAATTGCAGAACATTTTATTCACTGAGCAGACGACAGCAACAGAGATCACAGGTGACAACTTCCAGCAGTGACCAGGCCCTTGTTTGCCTTAGTTCCTGCAAACACTGGAGCCCTTGGGACGCACCTGGCTGGAGTGACCCCTGCTCTCTGCAAGGGAAATGCCCATTCTTTATCAACTTTGCTAATATATACTTTGAGTCCGTAAAATGCAAAGACCATAGAATTTGTATTTCTTTTATAAAAATACGATTTATAACATATTTTGTACTCTTTATATTAGAATTTGTAATAGATTGATGTATTTAACTCTATTTCTGAAAAGTTATTGTTTCAGTTGTGTGATAAAATATTTAGATAAAACATTAATTCTATTGGAATTTGAAATAAATAAAAACATCTTGGAGTTCTTGAGATTTGTAAGACATTTTTCCCCTATTTCAAAGGTAGCTTGACTCATTTGACAACTTGTCTTGATCTGTGGTCGCTTTAATTTTTTTTTGGCTGAACATAAACCAAAGTGTTAATGTTCTTTATTATATAGATATAAAAGTTTTAGAATGATTCACAAGATAATTCATCTAAGAAGATGCCAAATGGCCAGGGTGCTTTTGCAGCTCGTGTCTGAACTGTGGCCTGCCACAGTTTTTTGTTCTTTTATGGCAGATACAGTTTTCTCATTTCTTTGTCCCAGCACATCTCATTCCTCAGGTGTGCACATTGCCCTAAACATGCAGTGTGACCCCACCCTCTGAGGCAGTGCAGATCTAGCTGTGAGTACACTCCTGAATTATCCACTCCTGGATGGAATATTATACCAAAAATTTGGAGATTGGTGGGGGTTGGTGCTTGATCACGAGAACTGAATATGGAGCTGTCAGGTGCATAACTTTTAATTTTAAAAAGTAAGTTGTGTTTCTTGTTAAAAAATGTATTAGTGCTTCTTAGCAGACTAAAGGGGGATGAGGAAGCACCTGACTGTGTACCAGAAGAGAAGATAGGGGATGCTGTGCGCTGCGACCAGGGAACCCTGGGCGTTCCCTGCCATAATCTGGGATGAATTGCTGCTTTGAGGGCTTTTTCTGAGCGACCCCTGGGTTATACAGACCGCAGTATGGACCTCATCTAACCCAGGGGAGGCTTGGAACTCTGGGTATTCAGGCCCTGCCTCTTCTTGGGTCTCAGGAGAACAGGGAGGTGCTAAACGAGGGAAGGTCCACATTAAATCTTTCTAAAAAGGCAGCTGACCCTTAGCTAAGACATTTTGCCCTTATTTCAAAGGTAGCTTGACTCATTTTACAGCATGTGATGGGACAGAATCAGCCTGGCCCAGACCTCTGTGCATCCCCTGATTCCTGGAGTTTCCCACAGCGCATGGGCCAGCTTGTGCCCAGTGCCCAGTGCATACACGTCTGGTGCTCATTTCTCCAAGAGAAAAGCTGTTCATACTCAGTTGGCTGTCCATCCCCCCATGGTGAGGATACGATGTGCTGCCCTGCGTGGCCAGGAGCCCCTGTGGGAACCAGCCTGGATGTGGGTTGAACAGTCCCTGGGTTTATAGTTCAGGTACAAGAGCTTGGGGTATGGTCTGTGTCTCTCACAGCTGCACACACACACTGTAACCAAAATGTAATTGATGTCTGTGACGGCACCTTTATTTCTCATTTTCAGTTAGCAGAGATGTAGTCCAAATGTGTGTTACTAATGTTCGTTCATTACTTCTTTTTAAAAAATTGGTGTATAGAAGGGACTAGCAAAATTATCAGAAGACCTATGAAAGGCTTCTGCTTGTGTGGCAGATTCTGGGATGGCCTGGCTTCCTCACTGGTGCCAGGTGACATGTGGGGCTAGAGAGTGGTGGTGGGGAAGAGAAGCCTGTGGGCCTCCAGAGGTGACATGCTCTCCTCTGACTTCTGCTGAGGTAAAAGGAAAAATGTTCTAATTGAAAGTTATGATGAGAGCAGAGTCTCAGTTCTTCCTGCGCTGACAGAACACTGGTTTTTAAGCAGCAGGTTTATTGCTGTCTGGAGATAGGGAAGATCCAAGATGAAGTCGGGTTTGCTGCCTGGTGACTTCTCTGCTTCATAGGGGGCACGGTGTTGTCTCCACACATGGTGGAAGGCAGAACAAGCTCTCTGGGCCTCTTTCCTGAGAACTGTTCAGGAGGGTTCCATCCTGGCAACCTGACCCCCCCCCCCACAATCTCTGTCTTTTTGTAACAACACGCTGTGGCATAGGTTTCAACATGAGTCTAAGTGTGTCTGTCTCCAGGTTTGACCACAGACTAGTGTTTGTGTCCCAGGTGGTGTCCCTGCCCCAGAGGCTTTGCTGCTGTCTCAGGCAGTACTGTGTTTCCTTCCGATCCTCATACCTAAGGATGCCCTTGATGAGCTAGTGTTTTCAGAATAGGGTTAGTGTTTTCAGAACAAGGCTGCATTTAAGAAAGAAATCTGGTGAAACAACTAGAGCCCTGATCTCATTGGCAGACCTGTCCATGCAAGGTGATGGTAACACTTATGGAATTCACAAGGCCTGTGACCCTTCTTCCTGACAGTGTTAGAACTTTTAACCTGAATCATGTGAGTCTTGCTTTATCAGAGTATTTTAGGGTCACTATTTTCTTCTTAGGGTGGCTTTTCACACTACTCGCTGCTTCACTGTCCCTTGTTAAACTTACCAAGAACCACATAAAAATGATTACTTTTCCTATTACATCTCAGGGTAGCTTTTTCAATGGGCCATTAAGTATGTCAATATATTCTTCATTCACATTTAATAACTAGTTTTGAAAAAACTTTAAATTATTATTTTAATATTTACTTGTTATAGGTCCTTGCTGTGCAGCTCGGATTCATAGTGATCCGCCTGTCTCAGCCTCCCCAGCACTGCAATTACAAGTGTGCGCCACCATGCCAGGTTCCAGTGGCCTGCACGGTGTGCCTAGGTTCCAGGGCTGGCACAGCATGTGGTGCTGTACTTACCAGGCAGGTACTTAGACGGCGAGCTATCTCCCCAGCCCTGCCCAGCATAGTTTTTATACTTTTTGCTTGCTCTGATGTCCTATTTCAGGTCTTCCCCTGACATCATGACATTTTAACTATAGATGGACACATTGTGCATGACACTGGCAAATGACATCTCCTTCACTGCTGCTTTGGCCTCTGCTTCCCTTGGGGATGAGCATTCATTCATCTTTCCACCTGTCCCTATATCTTCCTCTGAGGGATCTTTAGGGAGTTCATGCTAGATCGTTCCTTGCCCATCATTGAAATCCTTTAGTAACTCTTTTCAGAAAAATCTCAACTGCTGCACTGTGGAAATCCTTCCTTGATCTGACCTTTATAGCTATCCAAGGACACATGATATGTACAGTCCTCATTACCCCCAACTACCTGCTCCTGCTCCTGCGTATGTACCGTCTGACTTTCCCCTCCCACAGTCCAGCCTGAGAAGTGCCTGCTGACCCTGTAGCAGCCCACCCCCATCCCTGCATCTCTGTCTCATGCATCTTCACACTTCCTTGCACACCAGTGTCCAGTCTGTGCCTGTGATGCTTCCAGAGCATCTGAAGCTGAAAAGCAAAGCCTGTCTGCTGCCTCCCTGGGGCCCTGAGCTGTGGCTTGCCCCAGGGCAGATGAACTGCATCTCATTTTCCAGTGTTGCCCAGCCAGCTCGAAGGTGAAGCCGTGGGCATGTTCCCTCATGAGCACAGGATGCTTTGGTTTCCACTTACCCGATGAGGATGACCATGTCCATTCCCTGGCAAATGATATGATGGGCTGCATTTTGCAAACTTTAATGTCATATACAAATACAGTTTGGAATCACTCCTGAGAAATTTACTTGAGTTACAATGTCCAAGTCCTATAAAATAATCATTCAGGAACATGGTCTCTAGGTGTCAGTCTCTGACCCCTTTTCAATAACATCGTATTTATGAATCAAAAAGTTTCTGTGATGCGCATGACATGCAAAAAGTAAGTCACTGTCATTTTCTTATTTCATGAGATTTTTTTTTTCCTGACTGGCCAAGTATAGCTGGAATTTGTCTTGGTTCTACAACAAAAAGGTAGTAGCTTCAGGTACACTAAGAAAACCAGCTGATGGCAGTGAGAGATTTTAAGCTGCTATCTATTGCAGAGAATTAGCTGTAGTGTCTTTGGGCCCTGCCATCCCATAAAAACCACCCAAACCAACCTAGATGCTTAGGCCTATGGCTTTTGGTGCCCTGGGCCTGCTGGGTGTGTGTCCTCCACTGCCAGAGGCTGCTAGTTCCACAGCCCTTCATGTGTTGTCTGGCTCCTTCTAGGGCCTGAAAGTGTCTGAGCTCCTGCAGATTTGTCCTGGATGAGACTCAAAAGCAAGAGTCTTGGCTCTTTATTTGGGGCAGTGTATTTTACATGGGCTGAAGGGGAGTTTAGGGAATCTGTGGAGGCTCAGGCACAGATGCATTTCCAGGTACACCTTGGGTCTATGTCATGTGAAGCAAAGAGTGTGCTGTCATGGGCCATCCAGGCAAGAGCATCCACAGACAGCCATGTGTCTTGAGGGTGGGCAGTGGCCAGTGTCTGTCAAAGGGCTGAGTGTGTGCCCTGAATGAGTGTGAAGCAGTCCTGCTCTGCAGACCCCCCATGATGGAGCAAGGAGGAGGGTGTGTGGTGGGGAGGGAGAAGCATGCAGCTTTGGCTGCTCCACTTCTTACTGATCTTCTGGAGCAGAAGATTGGCTCCTGTCCCCTCCCATCATTTGGCCCTTTATCCTGAAGTAAAGAGAGTTCTGGGATTTATGAAAATGCACAGTCTGAGCTTTAGAAGGTGCTTTTCAGCACTGCTCTGCTGTGGCTTTGCAGTTTGGTGGTCTCTTGTGGGCCGGGGTGCCCTTGGACTGGGGACCCTCTGCCCCTTATGCCGGTCAGGCTCACTCTTACCATTCAATCCTAGGACCTCTGGGTCTTCTTAGCTTTCAAGTCTGTGTGAGCCACAGTGCAGGCTACGGTGTTAGCTGTGTCATGATGTAGCTCTCAGTTTGGAGGAGCCTCTTGGCCTTCATAATTATTGCAGGACATGTCTTAAAGCCAGGTACTGGTTATACATACACAATTCTGTAGCTGCAAATTAATTCTAACCTCAGTGAGACTGATGATAAGACTTTAGAGAAGGTTTTGGAGGCTACGTACTCAAAAGGACTGTCTGATCATAAAGAAACATTCCTTTATACCTTTAGGTGCTCCCTGGTTTCCTTCCAAAAAAGGTTGTCATCCTGAAGTTGCCTTCTTCCACCACTAGATGGTAGGTGGTGGTTACACATGAATGTAAACCTTGACTTTCAATGCATTGCTTTATTATTTTTTCAGCAAACTTATATTACGCCCCAGATGCATGTGGAGGGGCTACTATGATGTGGATGGCATGGCTGACCTTGGGGTAAACAGTGTCAGGCAGGGGAGTGGCGCAGAACTAACAGAGATATTGGCCTGTGTCACTTCTTTCCAGCAGTTGTATGAAAGCCTGAGGGTGGTATGACGTAGGCACTGGGGAGGTGAGGCCGAGGTGGGGTGGGAAGTCGACGTCCTGTCTCCTGATGGCTTTCTGCCTATCCTGGGGGTATCCACAGTCACCTGAAAAGCATGCACAGCAGAAGCTTCAGAAGAGCTCTGTGAAGTGAACAGAGACGGCAGGGCTTCTGAGCAGAGAATCTGAAACCACCCTGGCCCCTGCGTGGCACCAGGGTTCCCTCATCCCAGCAAGCACCCCCTTTAAACACAGCAGAGAGATGCAGTGGGCTTGGTGCCATGCATGGGGGTGTGAGGGAGTGGAGATGGCACAGGACACACACTCCTCATTGTGGGGAATGAAGTGTCCCTTCTTCATAAGCAGCTTAGGCTGTCCTAACAGGAAACGATGGATGGGGCAGCTTCCACAGCAGATGCTTCTCACGGTTCTGGAAGTGGGAAGTCTGAGAGCACAGTGCCAGCGGGGCGAGCCTCCTCTGAGCCCTCTCACGGTGGCATGCGAATAATGCTCCACCCTGCGTCCTTCCTGTGTGCCTGTCCTGTTTCCCTTATCAAGACTTCACCAAATCATCCCCCACCCGTGATCTCCTTTAGGCTCTGTTACTGTCCCATTACTGTCCCTTTTCTCATTGCTGAGACAAAGCACTGGCTCAACCAAAGCTAAAGGAAAGACGTTCATTTCTGCTTATGGTTTGTAAAAGTTTCAGTCCAGAATTGGCTGGATCCAAGGCAGGGGGCATCACAGAGGAGAAATCGTCCATGAAGGGCAAAAGGCACCAAGCCAGCAACCCAACAAGAAACAAACGGCTTTTTCTGCCCCCTTTTAACTCTGTAAGCATCTAGCTTATAGCAGGTACCAAACCGATCAGAGGACTAATTTTGTAATCATACATGCTTCAAGTATCTCTCATTCTAGATCCAGCCACTTGTGAAAACCCTCACCTATGACTGCATTTGACTTTGAGGGTACTAGACTTTGTCTAGTACAAGCTGTAGCATTACCTCATAAAATATCTTCTTTCAAAAGTCGTACTGCACCGGGGCTTCCGTGTATGACTTTGAAGGGCTCACTTCAGCCTAGGTAGGATACTGAGCACCACTCCAGGAGGTGGAGGGGATGACCCCAGGCAGAGGTAGCTAGGTTCCCCTGGAGTTAGCTCCCAGTGCCCTGGCCCCACAGTGCCCTGACCCCTGAACCTTGTGCGGTAAATGTGGATGAGATCCCTCATGAACAGTGGCATGGCCTGGAGACCAGAGAGGAGAAGGCGTGCTGATGCTGTGTGTGCCTAGTGATCTACAGTTGTCTTCATTCACAGACCATTTCCTGGAGAAGGTGTGAGTTTGTGACTTGTTTTAAAGATGGGAAGGCATGAGTTTATAGGTGAAAGAAAACTCCATGGCAAAGAAGGGGAGGCTCCAGGGTGTCAAGTCTAGCATTGACAGGCCAGTCATTCACAGTGTGCCTGCCAGCAGGCTTCGCTTTAAGACATGAGGCTCAAGTTGACCTGATGAGCATGGCATTCGGTGTTGAGATGAATAATAGGATTTGAGGGTCTAGGGAGACAGGCCTGCCAAGGCCCTTGATGGCAGGGCCCAGCTTTTGGTGCTCGTCTTCATTTGCAACACGAGGTGGGTTTGTCCCATGCCCTTCCTTTTAGGTGGTCACCCGCCCACTTGTGTGTGGCTTCTTTGGCTGCCATAGCCCTAAGGCTGCATGCCTGCAACTGAGGCTGGGGGGCCATTGTTCCTGGATCTGAGTTCCTTTGCTGAGCTTGGCTGAGCTCTCAGGTCTTGGAAGGTTCAAGTAGAGCAACTGCTGCTTTTGGGGTGCATTCTCTATCAACCAAACTGTCCATTCTTGTGGTGAAGGCAGAGAAACAAGATGGAAAGCAGAGAAAAACAAGACAAAAATGGGTGTCCAGTTACTCTTACAACATGCTGTTGGCCAGAGAAGTTCACTAGGTCTGTCTGGACTCAGAGGTGAAAAAGTAGATCCTACCTTCTGCTGAGAAGGGCTGTGAGTTACATTGTAAATAATGTGAGTATCCAAGTGGTTGAAGATTAAAAGTTATTTTTGCAATCATTCCACCACCTATGTTAAATGCAAAAACAGAAGTACAGGACAATAAAAATGTATTGCCTTGTGTCTGGATGTCTCCCAAACCTCATGTGGTCATCGGCGAGGCTTTTTCAGAGGTGGTTGGATCTATGTGACATTGGCATTGGTTTTAATGCAGTGCTAGGCCCGAGGGCACTAGGATTAAGAGTGTGGATGCTACTGGCTCTCAGTGTTCTGGATAAAGTAAAAGGGACAGAAAGATGCTGCTAAAGGTCCTTATTGCTTTTGCTGTCTTTTCTTGCAACAAACTTTCTCCTCTGTAATGTCACTCCACCCGTGCTGTTCTGCCTCACAGTCAGCCAACCACCCACTGAAAACCCTACATACTATAAGGCAAATAAACCATTCCTCTCTTAACTTGTGTCAGCACTGAGAAAAGTCACTAAGACAAGAAGGGTGGCATGGAAGGACAGAATACAGGAAGGATCCTTGTCAAAACATTAAAGTATAGAAGACTCCTAAGGAAGCTTACGTATGCCTATATGCTATTTAACAGAAGTTTATAATGTGAAAGGTGAACTACTAAAGCAATCTGTGACAGAATCAGAATGGTTAAACGCCACTAAAGCCCCTGCTGCTATGTATAAAAACGTTCATATTGAGAGCCATGGACCTAGTTGGTGGTGGTCCTGTTCAGAATTCCTAGGAATGCTTCATTTTTCTTGTTGGATTTTATTTATACAGTGTCTTCATGCGTCAGCCTCAACTTTTAAGAACCGAATGCAGTGACATAAGCTAAGTTCAACTTAGTACTGAGTCTTGAGGCTCAGTGGCTATGCCTGTTTCTGAGACAAGCAGGCTTATTAGATTTATAGTTAGGTTTTTTTCTTTATGTCTTTCTAAATTATCTCCTGTAGGAGTATTCTTTTGAGATGGGATTCTGGCAAGGCAGGGCTGAAGTTCGGACTGCACTGTTGTGATCACCGCTGTCACTGACATCATCGCCACCATCAGCAGCAGCGCGTCACATTACCATTGCCATCATCATCATCCCCATATTCCCTACCACCACTAGCACTGTTACCAGCCCATTCTATCTGTTACCACAACCATCACTGTCTCTACCGCATTGTTATCCTCCTTCTTCATATGTAAATGATATGCTAAAATAGGCTGGAAGCATAGATCAAAACATTTAGGGAGAAGACTGAAGACAAACATTTATGGCTAAAGCCAGAAATGCATGTGCTTTCTAAGAAGAATAAAAAAGGGAGATACGCAAATTAGGCAAAAATCAGTAGGGGATGATGTTTTTATAGTAATAAAGGGAGAGGAGGTTAGTGATAGGTTTGGATATGTAGCTTCCAGGAAACAATGAGTGCCAGGCAAGGTCAAGGCAAACCTCCAGTTGGATGATGCTGGTGTGCTTTCCAAGAGGCCCGTTTTGTTTCCTGCAGGAGGCAGAACCTCTGTGTAGAGGTGAGAGGAATTCTGATGGTTGGGATCTGTGCACTGCAGACTGCAGTGCCACACATGGCTGCTCTGGTACCTAAGGGAACCCACAGAAGTCTGACTTTGCTGGACACCTCATGGATTTGCAGTAGTTAAAATAAGGAGTCCTTTCCTGGTTTGTTCATGTGGAGAACCAGAATTTAGACAGACATTAGGAGAAGGGATTTAGCAGCCATTGTGAATCAGTTACATAATTTTTAAACAGTTGCCTGGAAGAAAACCTGTCAGTCAAGATTTCCAGATTGTTTCTTTTATTAATGTTACTTTTGGAAATGGAGCAGCTTTTATCATCATGCAAAATTGTAAAGGAAAGAAATGTGAGCTCTTCAGAACTGTTGTGATATACTTACAGTATCACTGAAAAATTTTTCTTAATAATATTGCAAGGCAAATAAATGACTATAATATATCTGAAAAAATTAGAAAATGTTAATTTTATTTTTTTTAGAAAATGTTAATTTTAGATTATACATTCAATTTTAAGATCTTTGGTGGATGTGGGGCAGCCTACAGAACTCTGCTAAGCTCTGACCTTCTTTAGACCCCAGCAAATAGGCATGGAGCTTCTGCTAGTGCCAATCCAAATTTTTAAGAACTTAGAAGGACTCTGAGTGGACTGTGGACTCAGGAGAGCTGCTGTCTGTGGGCCCAGTGAGCTAGGGGCAGAGATTTCCTGGTGCCATATAAAAACTTTGGGGAACACTGGTTGGACTACCGGACTCTGTTTGGGTGATTACTGGGAACTTCAAAAATGCCAAAAACCTAGGAGCAAAAGGAAGTTTCAATCCTTTAGCCCACTCAGAACAAGTCCAAGAGACAAATCCATACAAGAACTTAGATATCATACATTTCAAATCTCTGAAATGACAGCAACTGAAGTAAAGAAACAATTCTATAGAAGAAATAAGATCAGAAATAATCTTTCAGGTCCAAAATGAAATTACAGCAGTCATGAAAGAATTGTTCAACACATCAAAGGAAGGCGCAGATAAAAAATAGAGGAGAATAGAAAAATGATGGAAACACAGAATGAACAGGAAAGAATTAGAATGCATGCAAAAAATGAGCAAAGAAATAACAGAACTAAACCAAACTTGTGCAGAAATTGCCTTGGTAGACCTTTATAGAGTGTTTCACCCAGCAACAACAAAATATACATTCTTCTTAGCTGCACATAGGACATTCTCCAAAACAGACCATATATTAGCACACAGAACACTCTTAACTAATTGCAAAGAAAATGAAATTATCCTATGCATACTATCTGTCCACAGTGCAATAAAACTGGAAATTATTGACAAAAGATACTACAAAAATACCATAAATGCATGGAAATTAAATAACAACCTCCTAAACAACCAGTGAATCATAGATGAATTTAAAGAAGAAATTAACAAATGCAGTCAAACTATAATGCAAATACAACCTACCAGAACATGCAGGATAAAATAAAGGCTGTTTTAAGTGGAATGTGTATAGCAGTGAATTCACACATTAGGAAAATAGAGCAAGCCCAAGCAAATGATCTTTTGCTGCATCTCAAGCTTCAAGAAAAAGAAAAGCAAGTCAATCCCAAAGCCAAAAGAGGGAAGAAAATTATAAATAAGAGCAGAAATTAATGCACTGCAGATGAAGAAAATAATACAAAGAATAAAGTAATCAAAAAGTTGGTTCTTTGAAAGAATAAATAAAATTTATAAATCCCTAGCTAACCTAATCACACAAGGGAAGAAGAAACACAAATTCATGCAATAAAGAGTGAAAAGGGTGAAATCATTACAGACCCTAGAGAAATTCAGAAGATCATTAATACCTACTTCCAAAATCTCTACTCTTACAGGATGGAAAACTCAGAAGAAATGGACAGTTTGCTAGGTACATATGAAATGCCAAAGTTGAGTTAAGAAGATACACAAACTCTGAATAACCCAGTAGAGAGAAACAAAATTGAAAATGTATTTAAAAACCTACAAAGAATGAAAAGCCTATGTCCTGATTGATTCATGCAGAATTTTGCAAGAAATTTAGAGATTTAATGTCAACAATTCTCAGTCTTCAATGAAATTGAAAGGGAAGAAATTATCCCAAACTCATTCTGGGAGGCAAGTATTATTCTGATTTCAAAACCAGAGCAAGATCCAAGTGTGTGTGTGTGTGTGTGTGTGTGTGTGTGTGTGTGTGTGTGACAGAGAGAGAGAGAGAGAGAGAGAGAGAGAGAGAGAGAGAGAGAGAGAGAGAGAACTACAGGCCTATCTCTCTAATGAATATAGACGCAAAAATCCTCAAAAAAGATTAGTAAACAGAATGCAGCAAATCACCAAAAAGATTACATATTAAGACCAAGTGGGATCATTACAGAAATGTGGGAATGGTTCAACAAACACAAATCCATAAATGTAACATACCACATCAATAGAACCAAGAACAAAAACCACGTGAGCATTTCAGTAAATGCAGAAAAAGCTTTTAACTAAGTCCAACACTCATTCATGATAAAATCCTACAGAGAATTGGCATAGATAGTCCATATCTCAACCTGATAAAGCCATTTATAAGAAACCAACAGCCAATATCATGTTAAATGGGTAAAAACTTTAAAACAAGACAAGGATGTCCACTGTCTCCACTCCTGTTCATTATAGTTCTGGAAACAGTAGCCAGAGAAATTAGACAAAACAGGGAGGAATATGGAATGAAAAAGAAGAAGTGAAATTATCATTATTTGCAGATGACAAGATACTCTACTTAGAGGATCCCCAAAATTCCACCAGGTGTTTTATAGGTTTAATCACCAAATTCAGCAATGTAGCAGAATATAAGATTAACACTCAAATATCAGTAAATATCAGTAGCATTATTGTACACAATGAATGCACTGAGAGAGAAATTAGGGAAATCATGCCTTTCATGGTGACATCAAAAAAAAAAAAAAAAAAAAAGAAAAAGAAAAAGAAATACTCAGGAATCAATCTCACAAAGGATATAAATAATTTGTACAGTGGCAATTATGCTACGCAGAGAAAAGAGATTGAAGAGGATTTGAGAAAATGGAAAAATATTCCATGCTTCTGGATAGGAAGAACCAACATCATGAAAATGGCCATACTCCCAAAACTGTTATACCAATTCAATGAAATCCTGATTAAAATACCATTAGTATACTTTATAGAGCTAGAGAAGACTTTCCTTAATTTTATTTGGAACCAGAAAGACCAAGAATGTCAAAAGCAATCCTGGTAAACAGAGGAAAGTTAGACAGTATCACAATCCTTGACCTGAAATTTTCTATAAATCTAGGATAATAAAATCAGCATGGTACTGGCATAGAGACAGATGTGAAGAGCAAGGGAACAGATTAGAAGATCCAGACCCAACTGGAAATACACCCAACCACCTTATCTTTGACAAAGTGGCCAAACATGTTCACTGGAAGAAAGATAGCCTCTTTAATAAATTATGCTGGAAAAACTGGCTTTCCACATGCCAAAGGAGACCTATACCTATTGCCATGCACAAAGCTACAGTCAAAATGAATCAAATATTTAAACATTAAACAGAAACACTAAATCTTCTGGAGGAAAATGTAGGTAGAAATCTTAAAGACATAGGGGTAGGTGGAGCGTTCATGAACAAAAACAAACTGCATGGGAAATACGTCAAAGAATCAACAATTGGGAATTCATTTTTTAAAAGAATCTGTACTTCAAAACAAATCTCCAACGGACTAAAAAGAAAACCCACAAATTGGAAAAAAATTATAGTCAACTCTGCCTCCAACAAAGGCTTTTTATGTAGAACATATAAAGCATTAAAAAAAAGTCAGTTCCCCCAAATTCAAAGACCCAATCCAAAAATGGGCATCAGAGATGAATGTACACTTCTCAGAGGAAGAAATATAAATGGCAAATAAATATATAAAAAAATAGTTAACATCAATGATTATTTGAGAAATGCAAATTAAAACAACACTGAGATTCCATCTCACTCCAGAAAGAATGGCTAATATCAAGATGTCAGCCAATAACAAATGCTGGAGAGACTGTGGAGAAAAAGCCATTCTGCACTGTTGGTGGCACTGCAGACTGATACAACCTCTATGGAAATCAGTGTAGAGATTCCTTCAAAAGATAAGATTGGAGACCTCATTAAAGCCAACTATCCTCCTCCTGGGTATTTTTCTAGATGAAATGAAGGCCTCATACTAAAGCAATATATGTGCATGCATGTTTATAGCAGCAAAATTTGTCATAGCTAACTCCTAGAAACAACCCAGATGCCCATCAACTGAAGAGTGGGTAAAGCAGATGTGGTATTTTTACACAATGGAATATTATTCAACTAAAACAGAGGATAAGTTTGAGTCTTTGGTTGGTAAATGGGTACAGCTAGAGAGTATACACACAAGTGAAATAAATCAGAGCTGCAACACTATTTGTATTGTATTGTCTCCTTAGTGTGAGAACCTGAAGGAGAGAAATGGAATCTCTCCTTCCATTGGAAGGAAGTACAGTAGATACTGGGAAAAGGGAATGAACTTATTTAAAAGGAAACAGTTACTGAGTTGAGGGGAAGGACAGGAGAGTAAATGGGAGAAAGACATATATCTAATGTATGTAGGCAGGATGATTTGGACAACTGTACTGTACATTTCTGCTGTTCTATGGAAAGGAGCAGATAAAAATTTTTGTCTCCTTTTTTAAATTGTTTGTACTTTTTCTCTTCTAAGTTTCTTATACATTGGTTTCTTCTTTCTTCCCATTTTACATGCATATATCTGGTAATATGAATAATGGGTTGGAAGACAGCCCTATGCATTACAACAAATACTGTGAAATTCAGGTTACTTTGTTAAGTGAAATTCTGTATTTCTTGTAATTTTATCTGTTTGAATTCTAATTTATACTCTCTTTAAAATAAATAAACAAACATAAATAAATAAACACACATGAACTGGTTTGTTTGAAAGCATTTCTGGAGGGCAGAGCCAAGTTTTGTGTCCTTGATGCCATACATCATGATTGGCATTTTGCACTTGATCTTAGCCAAAAGACGGAGAAGTGATGATTGGCATTTTGATGTAGGGTGGAGAGAGAGGACTAAATCATGGCTATGGCTCCAAGATGCTGGACATTTACTCCCATGTCCTCTGCTGGGTCAGTTCCATCTAGAGATAGGCAGCAACCTCTAGATTTGTGTTCTGTTGATGACCTTTGAGGGATTGGGAAAACTGAGGAAGGGCCAAGAAATAGACAAATGTTGCTCTAGTTTTAAAAAGGTGGTACATTCACACAGTTGTACTGGCTGGCCTGAAGATATTACTAGAGAGATGGTTTTGAGAATTCCTGGAAGAGACCACTAATATAAGGCCACTGGGATGCTCTGTCTTTAGCTCTCAGGCAAAGGATTCCCTTATCATTAGCATTTTGTAAATTTCTGCTGAATAAATGGAAAACACCAGAAAAAGTATTATGAGTCAAACTGTATTTCCTCCTTTGAAAGTTTTAAAAAATTAATAAGTGCAAAAAATATGAAGGGAAAACTTATGTATCTGGCAAAATGTCCTTGGAGAATGATGAAAATATATGATCTGAGGCCAGGGACATAGCTCAGCTGCAGAAGTGCCTGTCTGGCAAACTCAGGGTCCTGAGTTCAATTCTCAATACAAAACAAACAAACACCAAAAAACAAAAACAAACAAACAAACAAAACCAAAGATCTGGTTATTACTACAAATGAGAAAATCTCTTCCAAAGTTATTTATTTATTCATTTAGGTATATTTAATGACTACTTACACTAATAAATTTATAACAAGTTGACATTTTAAAAATGTGAGGCATTTTTTCTATTGTCCTGGCACAAGATTCTTTCTCCTACTAGTGCTAATTACATCAGCCACACTTTTTTTGGCTGCAATATTCTGCACACTCATATTGTGGCCAAATTGCAACATCTTCATATCTTTTTCTTCATATTTTGCTCCTATTCCTCACTGTAAGTATGGCAAAAGCAGCCAGTGATTCTCATGACACAGTTTCAGTATTAGACTACCTTGAAATTTCCTCCACCAGATTAATTGGTGCACCATATTTAACTTCAGCTTCACATAAATCCTGGATAATAGGATTTTCCAGACTTGGAAGAAATGTGGACATCTTTTTCATAGTATAACATGAATGCCCTCTGGCTCAAATGCCAATACAGTGCTCTTTCTCATGAGTACAGTCCTCACTGTCTGTGTTCTGGGATGCTGAACCCCCATCAGAATTGTCCATCAACAGCTGCCTATAGCTTCCCATGCCTTCTCAACTCACCAGTTCCAAAGTCTTCTGGATCACATGACCAGATCTTGTCATAGCAATGACTCCATTTCTCTAGTACCAATTTTCTGTGTTCGATTCCTCTGGTTTGTATGAAATACCTGACACATACAACTTGCAGGAGGGAAGAATAAGTTTTTAGAGGTTTCAGTTAGCTGGCTTCAGGACAGAAGCATCATGATTGGAGGGCATCAGGGAGGAAAGCTGCCCACAAAGTGGAGCACAGGTAGAACCAGAGAAGGGAGGAAGGGCCAAGGATCAGGGTCTTTTAAGCTAATCAGGTCAACAATTAAATTTAACTACCACATCTCCAGCTTTCTAATCCAAACTTTGGCCTAGACCTACTGCTGTCTTCCTGGCTGCTGGCAACTTTGTCCATCTGAAGGGAGTCTTAGCTGATGGCAGCTGCCCTCTTCCAGTCCTAGATGGCACCTTATAGCTCTGAAGTGAAGAAGAAAAGAAAAAGAGTCATGGGAAGGAAAAGTGTTTTGATCTCGTCAGCTCCTTGTGCCTGAGCTGTCCAGACTCTTCCCTGAAGGAGGTAGTGAGTGGGTCTTCCATTGAGTACGTGTCAACTTAGGCAGCCTGATTTGCTGACAAGGGTCTAGAAGTGCTCCATCTTTTGTTGTCACGGATGTGCATTGCTTATGCCATGTTGGAATGGAGCAAATAGCACTGGATGGAGAACCCTGGACACTTGATGGCGCCCTTCACTCGCTTTAGCTCTCATGCTGGTTGCTGCAAGATCCCTGGGAAGGAACTTGGCAGAATATTCCTTGTCTCTGCCCTATGGTCTGGAGAAATGGCAGCACAGCAGAAGTGCTCGGAATGGCCCTGGTGATCAACTGAGCTGCGGTTAGCTGGGCCCCAAGTGCAAGTTCACTTCTCTTTTTCTCTGTCTGCTTTAAGTCACATACAATCCTTGGTGCTAGAATTACAGGGTGAACTCTGAAGGTTCCCCCAGCAAATGAGACTCAGAAAGAGAGGGATGGCACACTATCTCCATGCAGTGCCTGTGAAAGGGACAGGTAAGTGCTTGCAAGCATTGCTTAATCTTTGTTTGTCCACTTCTCCCCACATAGAGCTCACATGTGTGAACCCCTCACAGAGAAGTAGGTGCAGAGCTCCTAGTGCATCCAGATGACTAAAGCTTTTGGGGTATAAAGGATCCCATGTGCCTCCTTCCCGTACATTCATCCACAGTCATAACAGCCGATCAGCAATTCCTATACCCTTTTTATATCCTATGAGCCTTCCTATTGAAACTGTGCATATTCTTCACATATTTTCAAAAATTCAATGTTTGGCACATGAAAATGATCTGGCATTGGGTTTGTAGAGGTGAGATCCTGGTGTGAAGTAGGAGGAGCAGTGTGGATTCTTTGGGAGGCCTTGGGCTTCCACTGATGTGCACCTGGGCCCTCTGACTTCATGGGAATCAGTATCTGACCCAGGAAACAAGACTGTTCATCACACCTTCATCTCAACCCTTGTCTGCTATAAAACGGCCCTTTCTGAGCAAGTAATTAAACAAAAAGGAGACTGTCCAGTGACCTGGTGTGTAGAAAGTGATGCTATACCCACCCTTCCCGCTTTTGAGGGCTACTGAACTCTCAGAAGTGAAGATAATGAAAGAAGCCCTCTTCATGCGGGGAAATGCCATCCAGTACCCTTTGTATAGGCGTGGAGGAGCCAAGCAGAGAGCGTCGAGCTCCGCAGAATTTGGCAGTTGTGAAGACAAGCAGGGCCCGGCCCTGGTAGTCCTCCCTGTGGGGCACCCAGCCAGCCAGGCAAAAGGGCCGACACCTCCCAGCACCTCGCTTTTCCAAGCGGAATCCCGTGGTGTCACCCTGTACTCCAGGCCCAGGGTAAGCGTGAGTGTGCACATCCGTGTTTATTTTAAGGACACGTTGCTGCCCATCTAATAATGAGCTGCAACCCCGAGGGAAGGCTCGCCTCAGTTTTGATTTAGTAACGCTATTCTTTTAAATGAATTGGTAAGGAAAAAAACAATCAATGGGTGGTGCCCTGCTGCGCCCTGCATTTCCAGGTAAGGATGAACCGTTAAGTTCTTGAACTCTAGAGCCGAGCCTCTGACATCATTGGCGCGCAGGAGCGCAGGGTTTTCAGTGTGGTTCAGAACTTGCTGGTACCTTTGCTTGGAGACTTGAAGACACAAAAGCTCACTCGGGAGGGAGCAGCGCAGCCCCCCCCCCCCCCCGCCCTGCCTCTGCTGCCTGTGCCTGGGCTCTCTGCCCCCAGTCCTAGCTTCCTCATTCCGTCCCTCCTGCTCTACTCTTCCCTCCCCCTTCTCTTCTTTCTCTTTCTCCCCGCTACTCCCACTTGTCCATGTCCTTCAGTTTCTCAGTATGATCAGGTATTTCTTCGGACACCCCTTTTATTGCAAATATCTTCCCTTAAAATTAGACTAAACATAATTAAAAAAAAATTATAGAAAAAGCAAGCAAACAAAAAGATAAAATGACAGTCTGAAATCCCACACTGAAGGCATAACCACTGTTAATATTTTGGTAAACATGACTTCAAATAATTTCTTATTCATGGCACATGGCATGATTTATCACAACTTAAGATGTAATATACTGTACCCCCCAGATGAGGTGATAGTTTTCATACTGTTTTATGATCTGTTTAATTTACTATAAGAACATCTTCTGTGCTAATAAACATTATTTTTAATGGCTGCAGAGCAATTCGTTTTGTGAGTATATTATTTACTTAACCAATTCTGCCTTGATGGGCCTATACATTATTTCTATTTAAAAATCCTAGCATAAGCAAGGCTCTGATGAGCAGTTTGTATTGGCCCTCTCTGTGCAGGGAACACTTCCTCCCGTTCAAATGTGCACAAGCTGCTCCTCCTGGAGCTGCCTGTCTCCTGGTCTCCTCTGCCTTGGGTGACCCCCAGCGGGTTTGGTTAGTCACTGCTCTGGTAGCATCTGAGTGTTGCTCGGCATCTTTGGACTTGATTTAACCCCTTCTTTTTAATGGTACATTGGCTACTTCAATTGCTCTCATCTTGCCCTACTGGTTTGGACCAAGTATCTCATTTCTTGATAGAAACAAGCAGGGAAAAACTGGAAGCCAACCCAGCCTCTGCATTCACTGAGCATGAATGAGGTCCCTCTAACAACCTGAGAATGAACTCTTTGCCCCTGTTCTTAGCCACAGGACCTTGACCTTTCTCCTGCAATTCTGCATCTTCCCTTGCAACCTGAGCAGTGAGTGGCATTGCTGAGCGAGGCTCAAGGTCCCTGAAATGTGAGTTATAAAGGTGCACCATGTCCTGGCCACACTGCCCTCCCCTCCCACGCACAGCAGAGCCTGTCCTTTGTTGCTCAATTAGTTTTTCAGTCAGTTCCTGAAAGTTTCCAGTATTTTTCTGCAGGTATTAATGAGAATGATATAGTAGACATTTGCTTCTACCCCATAATTTGTTTAGCTTTTTGTGTAATAGATTTCATTAAATAAAAAAAGGTTTATTTGTTTTGACAAGTTCATGTGCTACCATCGCATTGTGCCATGAACATGTCATAATATAAAATAGTCCCTGCAATTAGCTCAGTGGTACTATAACTTAAAAAATGTCTGCTTTATGATTTTTGACAATTTGAAACTCCAGCAAGTGCTCCCTCTAAATGCCCTCATTTATGAGATGGAATTTTTTCTCTTTGGTTTCGATGGAGCAGGAACCAAGACAAAGCATCTTTCACTGTTGCCAGGAGCCATGTATGGCTTAGGCACTGCTCCATGTTTGGATGCAGGTGTCTGCAGAGAGGATGGTGGGACAGGGCTCAGCGGGCTTCTGGCCCCGAGTTCCGATGAGATGCTAATCTGGCCCTGGTGAAGAAGAGATGCTTTGGCATGGATGACATTCATGGGACACAACATTAAAATTGTACCTTGGCCTGTTGGGTTTTGATCAAAAGTATGGAACTGATTGGTATTTCTAGCAATTTCTTCCAGAACAATAATTACTTTTCCTACTTCTTGACATTTCTGCTGCCATCTAAATTTGATGAGAGTCTTTTCTTTAAGGTTATAAAATGAAATACTGTCAATGATGTCTTTTTTTTCCCTAACATTTCTCTGGGTCTTGGGGACCATGCACGTGATAACATATTTATTGTGCCAACATAAACAAAGTAGAGCAGTAACAACAACTCAAATTCTTTTTGCTTTAAGACAAAACTGAAACTTTTTACTTGGTTGGACTCCTAGGAGGCTTGTTTTCTGTCTTTGCAATTGTTAAGTAAAAATAGAAACTATGTTATTGTCTGCATTTGGCAAAATGTCTTACTCACTTAACATGCTGTATAAATAATAACATTAATAATAGAGCAGCTGAATCACCAAATGCCTCTCCAGTTTTTTCTCCAAGTCCAAAGCTAGGTTTTCATTCCCTTCTCTTCCTACCTCGCTTTTCTTTTTATGACATTTTAATGAGTTTAGTTTAAAACTTACTGTTGTATTATATATATATATATATATATATATATATATATATATATATAACATATATACTTATATATATATATTATATATAAATTTATATGTACTAGAAACTTTTTTATTATTAGTAAATGCCACTCAAGTGCCACTAAGAGAGGTTAATTAACTTATTGGAGGTTGCACAATTAAGAAGAGACAGAGTTGGGTGTAGTGATGTGCACCCACATTCCCACCACTCTGGGAGGATGAGGCAGGAGGGTCACTGCAAGTTTGAGGCCAGCCTGAACTCCACAGTGAGACTCTGTCTCAAAAACAAACAAATAAACAAAATGGCAAAAGGAGGATTTGAACCTGGGCTGTCTGAGAACATTGCTGCCCAAACACTTGCAATGTTGTGGGGCCATCAGTGTGAACTGACCCCTTGTATCACTCTGCTAGAACTACTTGCCTTTATCACTGGGTTGTCACACTTCAAACACAAATGTTAGTTTTCTGGAAATAAAACTCAGTGTCAATATATCCAGAGCCCTGCATCCTTGTTCGCTTTCTCACTGATTTGACACTATGTGAGCAACTGCTATGCACCCCGCTAGGCACCCAGTGTTGGAGCTGCAGGTGACCCACAGATTGCCCCGTCGTGGAGAGCACACTGAGCACACAGAGATGAGGGGAGATGAGTTCCTGCCTTTGCAGAGCTGTGTCTGGATGGAGGATGAGCCCGTGAACACTTCAGGCAGAGGTGGATGTGAGAGACGAGGCAGAAGGTGCTGCTGGCCTCCGCCAACCTTGCCTGGGGCTCGCAGAAAGGTTCCAGAGAAGGCACAACTGATGTCTCGCTGAGACTGAGGACAAGGGGCAGCCAGCTGTGGCAAACTTGGACCATGGGGGGGGACCGTGATTTAGGTGCTGGAGGCCTTCAGGATGCTGCCTGGCCTGCTTTGCAAACTCACCAGTCAGTTAGGAGGGCTTGGGCTTCCAAGTAAAACCATTTGAAAATCGTAAACCATGAACACTTGGAAAGCTGTTTTCTCCTAATGTCACTAGACGACAGCCATTATTAGCTTTGCTTTGAATAGACCAGTCCAACTCAGAAGTAAGGCTTATACTTTGAGGTTTTTGAAAAACATTAAAAAAGTTGAGTCAAGTTCTGACTTCCAGAATCTTTTCAGAATCTGTTCAGTCAACAATTGGTTTCCATAAGAAACAATTGCGGATAATCTCTTGTGTGAGCCTGGCTATGTTTTAGGCTTTGTTCCATGCTTTGGGTTAACAAAGGTGCTTTGTACTGGATCTACATAGAGAATGCTTGAGGTCTACTCTACAAAATGTGTTAGACTATAAGACACCTGCCCACAGCCTTCTAGGGAATGCTTCATATCAAACCTCTCTGCAGCAGGTTGGTGGCCTGGGGCTGAGGACAACCTTCTGCCTTTGCTGTTCTTTCCTTTTCTCCATGGCCTGCTCTGAGCCCACAGTGCTTCTTGCTGGCTTCATGGGAAAGGGCCCTGATCTAGAAGGAAAAATGGCACCTTTTAATGACATTACACTTCCTAGAAGTGGACAGGAAGGAATTTTATGAGGTGGCCTGTCACCTTGCCATTCTAGAGGACCTTCATTCTGCTTAAGCTGTTGGTATGTGAGTGGAACTTTATTTTCACATAATATATATAATATATAATATAATATATTATAACACATAATTTAGAATATATAATAATATTATATATATATATATATATATATATATATATATATATATATATATATAATTTTAAATACCATTTCAATCAGGGAACTTTTGAATTATTGAAATCACATGCTACACTCAAAATCTTCCTTGGGTCTGCATGGACTTGACCTTGGGCTGCTGTTGATGCCAGCCAGAGGTATGTATAAGGTGAATGCAGAGAGGTAAGGGACTTGAGCTAGGTGCCCACAGTGCTCAGAATGCATAATTAAAGATTGAAAGATAGTGTAAAGGCCACAAATCTGAGAAGGGTCAAACACTGTCTTGGGGAATGAATGCTTGCATGGCTACAAGTCAGGGGTATCAAAAATATCACAAACCTACAAGCTTCTCTGTTTACAACATTGATGGTCTGGAAGTGTTTCACTGCTATGCTCATTTGGCTCCTACTTTTATCTTTTTGCTAGGATCAGAGGATGTTGAGCACTTGACTAGCTATACTCAATAGAGCTTAACTGACACCTCAGCTAGTCTCTCCTAAATGAAGAAGTAAAATTAATGGGCAAGCTGTCCTTCAAAATCAGGAGACATTAGACATTGTAACAGTAGCACAAGGGGATTCTAGTACAATTGTAAAAGCTGAATGTTTGTAAATTCCTGATCCTTCTGCTAATAGCTCAATGGCTGTTCAAAATATTAAACAACAGGTTAATGTCATGTTGGATTCTGAAATCCCCTGGACCTTCTTCTTACCCTTTTTCTAGGAGGCTATTGTTGGCTCTTTCGGGAGGAATCTTTTGTTGATCTTAGTTGGCTCTTGCATACTTCACTGTTTCCCTTACCTTGTCTCCTCCAGGCTTAAAGCTGTTGCCTACCCAAGATACTAGAGAATGCCTAGCATCTCTTGTGGCCCTTTAGGTAGACCCTTTGTGTAGTATCTCTGACTGCCAATCACAACTATGGCCCTCTTCATCCAAAAATATCCAGAATTACCCAGAATAGTATTCACACCTTCACTCTCATAGGAGTTAGGGGTACCTCTTCAGAGGTGAACATATTATGGACAGCTAAGTTAGGCAGAAATATTTTAGGTGATCAGACAGGGTTAGGCCCTCAGAGGAGTCAGTGGGAAAGAAAAGCACATATCACAACTGTGACTGGAGGCTCATTCATTGCAGGTCAGGCCTCAGGATAAAGATGGGCCAAGTATACCTACGTACCTGTCAGAGGGATAAACAATAATAGGCTCCAGTACTTGGATGGGTGACCAGGCCTTCCTGACCTGTCTCTTCAAAACAAAACTTGTCCTTTCCATGTATACTTGCTTTGTGACTTGCTTCCCTTTTGGATCACTATTACCTAGGTGACTATACCTATAATCTTAGTGGTTGATCATAGTTTTGTCCCATGTTGTACCCACCTCATGATTTTGCTGTATAAAATTTCCTCTGTAAAGTGGAGTCTGTGGCAACTCACTTTCCAGGTCCTCCCTTGTCTCTTTCTGGCAGGAGCTGTCTTTCCTCAAATAAAATTTCTTATCCTATTATAGGCAGCTGAATGAGAAACATTACAGGCAGTCAGACAGGGCTAGGCCCTCAAGGAGACAATATGGAAGACAGACATCTTAAAACTGTGGGAAAGACAGACCTGCTGTAAACCAGACCTCATGACAAAAGAGTGAACAACTGCAGCCGCATACCTCTCTAGGGATGGACATCAGGGATTGGTATTCTAAATAGTATCAATCACCTTGAAAAAGCTAGGTAGAGTCATTAACCCAACACCCTACCATAAGAGCTTCTATTCCTTACTCCCCATTTGACTCACTTCCCCATTTGATTCTGATCTAATCAATTTCACCTAAGCAATCGTGTTCATAATTTTATTGATGGACCATGGTTTTGTCACCTCTTGCACAAGTTTCCTGTTCTCCACCTTAGACCCACCTCACCTTATGGTTTTTTTCTATGAAACTCCCTAGAAAAGTCAGATTCCTTGGCAACTTACTCAGGTCCCATTCTATACCTCTCTCGGACAGAAGCTTTCTTTCCTCTAATAAATACACTCTGCTCTTAACCTCCCTTCTTGCTAAAATTCATTCTTCAGCATTAGAGAACAGGAACTCATCCAAGGTATCTTTCAGGTTGGGAGTTTCATTTCCCTATGTTAACTCCTAAGTATCTGTTGTTTCTCAGGATTCATTCTTCAGTTTTGGGGAACATGAACTAGGAGATGCATCAGACATCAGGCAGGTTTGAGTTATGACATTTCCCTCATATCATTTGGAGCTCTTATATCAATTGGACTTCAAAAAAAACCAGAAAAAGAAAAACACAATAAAAAAGGAAGAAAATAAAAATAAGGAAAAATAGAAGAAAAAATAGGAAAAGAAAGAAAAAATTAAAAGGAGAGAAAGCTAATGACAACAAAAGTCAAGTCAGCAAGTTATGCTAAACTTGGGGCAAATTTATCAGAAAAAGGAAGATCAGCCCCATTGGCATTTTTTACAAAGATTCAAGCACACACACGTATATGAGCCTAAAACAATAAAACCTAAAAGAGCACCTTTAATCTGCTCTTTGATTTTCTTACTTCTCTCTACCTCTCAGAAAGTTAAAAGGCAGTCAGTTTGGTTCTTTGATTAGTGACTTAAATTTTGCCTTGTACTGTGGTTGGAGTTAACCCATAGTGGCTTTTGTCTTGGGAGTGTGTTTTGCTAAGGAGTACAGATCCACCCTGAAAAGACTCTTGGTTTTGATTGTCTTTCTGCCCTGAGATGATGGTTGGGAATTGTTTCTCTGCTTCAGGGCATTTCTCTCTGTGATGGCTGTGTTTTGGGGCCTATTTAGGGGGCTGAGTTTTCTCCTCCCAGCTACCATTCACTTATCTCTGCCATATTCTTTTAACAAATGAACTGGATTTGACTCTCAAACAATAAATGTAAATGATAGGTCCAAATTTATCATATTTTTTACCCTGAGGCAAGTGGAAATTAACTCCTTTTACTTGCCTCTCCCTGTAGGAGAGCTGATTCAGAAGACTGGTTTTTATAGCACAGATACATTCATTGATAAAACAAAAAATATTCCTAGGGATCTTTATGAATTTACTACCTGTTTTAGAAAGGAACATGTCTATTTCAATAACATAAACTGTCAGCCCAAATCCCTCCTTAACTGTTTTTGTTTTCACAAGGATTTTTCAGTTTTTCTGACAAAGGGTTTTTCTTTATTATAAGAGATCTCTTTTAATTGACTTATAAGAAGTTCTGAGTATTCTGTTTATTGTTATAAACCTAAAAACTGTAAGATGGTTATTAAACAACTGAGCTATCAGGCAAGCACCCAAAATTGGAGAGGGATATATATATGTATATATATGTATGTATATATATATATATGTATATATGTATGTATGTATATTTTGTTAGTCCTGGCTGCCATAAGGGCGGGTGTGGTTCGGCTTGTGGGTGTAAGAGGGTTATTGTAATTCAACTTACGGAGCATATTTAAGTGTGCACTCTGATTTAGAAACAACCATCTTATGTGTTTGTCCATTTGTTTAACATCTGTTAAAATAGCTGCAGCTGCTTCATTTAAGAGAAATATTTGTTTTTGAGCTCAATAATTTATTTTAATTTTAATTTTTGGTCCTTTTTGAGATTTCCATGAATAAGCCATTTGTACAGATTTTTGGAATAATCAAGTTTATTTCAAACATTAGATTAAGATAGGTTCTAGGCTTACCTATAAACAAAAGCTGTAAAGTTTAATAATATAAAGGTTACATGCAATTTGGGTTAATGTGTATATTTTTGTGTTAACTTTCATGTATGTATATTATCCTCCAAAAGTTCTACTTAAATTGGTTTCTTGATAAACACTCAAAACATTAACCCAGATGCTTATGATTCATATAGCTTAACAATGGGCTAATTTAAATCAGTTGATAAGAATAAAGCGTTCATATTTCCATCAAGGTTCTTAGGGACTCAAAATACTATCAAAATCAGTTTTATAAATGCAATGTCTTTTATTTTCCATATACCATAACATAAGAGTTTACTTGGTCAAAGATAAAATATAGATAGCTTTAAATAAGTGTTATCTGGTAGGATTGCTTATCTAAAGTAATTTTTTTGACTGTAGTTTAAAGATTTAGTTTGTTGTGTTTAAACTAATATGATTTTCTAGTTTTATTTTTTTTTTAATTTTTATTTATTTATTTATTTTTTTGGCCGAATCAGGGATTGAACTCAGGCCCTTGCTCTTGCCAGGGAAGCACTTATTCCACTGAGCCATCTCTCCCTGGCCCTAATATGATTTTCTAAAAATATTGATATGCAGTTTATTAACCTTACAAAACTGAATTTAAAAACAAAGGTTCTTTTATTTATTTATTTATTTATTTTATTGAAGTACAAATGTCAATGAGACAGTTCTAAGATACCTTAACAGGATGGGTTCGATAAATTAATACAATGCAAACTGTTTTCATAATGTTTTGGTATACTACAAGGTGCATACATGGTATTATACTTATAGACATTATTATAGCAGAGGTCTCTTTATCAGTAAATTAAGAGAGTATAGCTGTTTACGTATCTTATTTTTCACCTGAATTATATCAAAGATTCAATAATTAATACTTTTTACCTTGGTATTTTCCCAGTGGTGGTCTATAGTACTAGAAGCCGACATAATATCCTGTCCAACCACCATTAGTGCAAATCTTGCCTCTGATAGATAGCACGGCGTATCTATCCCAACTGTACTGTCCATACACACATCATGATTCTTCCTTACTATACCCCTTCCTGTCAAAGATGGGCACTCCATTGTCATTCAACCAATTTAGGTGCCCGAAATTGATGACACAATCCAACACAGTCCAGCGTTCCACAATAATAGTGAATTATCTGAAAAAGTTGTCAACCGGAACCATTTACAGATCTGCTTATTATTATGGCACCATGTTGTATACCTCATTTTTATACTTTTCTGCTGGATGTATAAGACCTAGATAGAGCAAGACCTATACCAAAACATGTAGCTTTTGTTTCTGTTGAGTCAGTGAAGTTCCCTCAGGGTTTATCTTGTAATCCTGTATCTTATTCTGTAGGTGCTTTGTCTGTTTCATCCATGTGGATGAGTCACGGCCAATGCTTGACCAGTTTGCTCTCTGTGAGAGCCTGACAGAAAGTTTTCTCTTCATGTGACTCTTCCTAGGCACACTATAGAACTCTGATCTCTTTCCTCTGTGGCTCCATAATCTCCTTGTTTTGAAAATTTGGGGATCAACTGAGTTTCATGATGTTGCAGCATAGGTTCTCCTATGCCCTGAGTCTTCGCTGACCTTGAAAGCCTAGGGACAAAATGTTGGCTGGTCTTGCAGCTCTTCTATTTCAGCAGTTTTGATCTGTGAACTTAGGTTGTTAAGCATCCAGAAGAAAAGCTGATTAGTATCCTGCAGCATATGCCATTCACTTTGTCTTATCTGACTCAATTGTTTTTAGTTGTTGTTATAAATTTCCTTTTGTATTTCTGCTTTTCGCTTGTTATAGTAGGGAGACTATACGATATTTACACATGTGTGTCTGGTTTATTTCACTTATGAGTATATGTTCAAGTGGCATCCACTTCAATATAAATGCTTCAAGCTTATCATTTTTAATAGCTGAGTAATACTCCATTATATAGAAATACCACATCTTTTTCAACCATTCCTCATGTGATGGACATTTTGGTTGTTTCCAAGATTTTGCTATGACAAATTGTGCTGCTATAAACATAGGTACATATATATCACTATGATATAATGTTTTCAGTTCTTCTGGGAAAATTCCCAGTAGGGGGATACCTGGCTTGATGGGATTTCCAGTCCTAGTTTTGTGAGGAGTCTCCACACTGACCTCCACAATGGTTGTACCAGTCTAAATTCCCACCAGCAGTGGAGAACTGTTCCCTTTTCCCCATAACCTCTCCAACATTTGTTGTTGGTTGATTTCCTTATGATAGCCATTCTTTCTGGAGTGAGTCGGTATCTCAGTGTTGTTTTTATTTGCATTTCATGAATGGCTAGCTACGTGGAGCATATTTTCATATATTTATTCGGTTCTTTAGTTTTGTACTCTGAGAAGTATGTATTCATCTCAGATGCCCACTTCTGGATTGAGTCTTTAAATCTGAGGGCCCTGTTATATCTTAGTTCCTTATATATTATAGACAGCAGACTTTTGTCTGATTGCTTATTAGTTAGGATTTTTTTCAAAATTTGTGGGTTGTCTTTTCACTCTGTTGACAGTTTCTTTTGAAGTGCAGAAGCTCCTCAAGAAGAGTTGATCCCAGTTGGTGATTCTTTCAAGTGTTTCCTCTGTGAATATATGTTTGTTCATGAACTCTTTACCTACCCCTATGTCTTCAGGAGTTCCTCCTACTTTCTCTTGCAGGAGATTGAGTGTTTCTGTTTTAATGTTTAGATTTTTAATCCATTTTGACTTTAACGTAGTGCGTGGTGATAGAGCTGGTTCAAGTTTTAGTTTTGGGCATGCAGAAAGCCATGTTTTCCAGCACCATTTGTTCAAGAGGCTATCTTTCTCCCAGTGAGCTTGTGTAGCCCCTTTGTCGAAGGTAAGATGGCTGAGTGTTTTCGTAGATGTCTCTGCATATTCTAATCTATTCCACTGATCCTCAGGTCTATTTTGTTGCCAATACCATGTTGATTTTATCACAGTGGCTTTGTAGTATAATTTCAAGTCAGGAATTGTGATGCCTTTTGCCTTGTCTTTATTAGCCAAGATTGCCATTGCAATTCTAGGTCATTTGTGGTTCCAAATAAATGTTAGGAATGATTTCTCTAGGTCTGGGAGGTATGTTGGTGTCAGTTTGATAGGAATTGCATTAAATCTGTACAGCAATTTTGGGAGTATGACCATCTTCATGATGTTAGTTCTTCCTATACAGTAGCATGGAATATCTTTCCATTTTCTGAAATGCTCTATAATCTCTTTTCTTAGGGTGTTGTAATTTTCTGTGAGAAGATCTTTGACTTCCTTGGTTAAGTGGATTCCAAGGTATTTCATTTTCCACAGTGCTATTGTAAAAGCTATTGTTTCCATTGTTTCCTTTTCAGTGTGCTTGTTATCTGTGTAGAGGAATGCTATTGACTTTTGAGTATTGATTTTGTATCCTGCTGTGCTACTGAATTTCTAGTAGTTTCTTGGTGAAATTATTGGGGTCTTCCAAGTAAAGTATCATGCCATCTTAAAATAGTGATAATTTAACTTCTTCTTTACCTATTCTTATTCCCTTTATTTGTCCCTCTTTTCTAACAGATTTACTAATGATTCCAAAACTATATTGAATAGGAGGGGTGATAGAGGATATCCTTGTCTTGTACCTGATTTAAGAGTAAAAGATTTCAGTTTTTCCCCATTTAGGATTATATGAGCTTTTGGGTTGTCATAGATGGCTTTTATCAAGTTAAGATAGAGTCCATCTATTCCAATTTTCCATAGGACCTTGAACATGAATGAGTGTTGGAGTTTCTCAAAAGCTTTCTCTGCATCAATTGAGATGATCGTGTGGTTTTTAAATTTCAGTCTATTAATATAGTGTATTACATTTATAGATTTGCGAATATTGAACCATCCTTATATCCCTGGGTTGTATCCTACCCGGTCATGGTGTATGATCTTCTTGATGATTTGCTGTATTCTATTTGCCAGGATTTTGTTGAGTAATGTTTCATCTATGTTCATGAAGTTGATTGGTCTGTAGTTCTCCTTTTTGGTTGTGTCTTTCCCTGGTTTTGGAATCAGTATTATACTTGCCTCTATATATGATTTTGGGAGGACTGCTTCCTTTTCAATTTCATTGAAGAGTTTGTGGAGTGTAGGGATTATATCTTCTATAAATTCTTGTAGAATTCAGGTGTGTATCCATCAGGACCTGGACTTTTCTTTGTCTATAGGCTTTTTATTACATTTCGTATTTCATTGGCTGTTATTGGCTTATTGAGAGTTGTTATGTCTTCTTGGTTCAGTTTTGGTAATTTGGACCTTTCGAAGAATCTGTCCATTTCTTCTGTGTCTTCTATTCTGTGAGGGTAAAGATTCTTGAAGTAACTATTGATAATCTTCTGAAGTTTCGCTGGTTGTGGTGATTTCATGCTTTTCCTTCCTTATTGCATGTACTTGAATTTTTTCTTTCCTCTTTTTAGTGAGTTTGGCTAGAGGCTTATCAACTTTATTTAGTCTTTCAAAGAATCAACTTTTTGATTCGAGGATTCTTTGAACTGTTTTCTTTCATCTGAATTGAATTAATTTCTGCTCTAATCTTTATGATTTCTTCCTGTCTTTGCCCTCTGGGTTTCGTTTGCTCTTCTTTTCCTAGTTGTCGGAGGTGCAATATTAGGGTGCTAATTTTTCCCATTCTGTTTTCCTAATGTTTGAGTTTATAGCTATGATTTTCTCTCTAAGAAATGCTTTCATTGTATCCCATAAATTGTTGTAAGTTGTGGCTGAGTTTTCATTGAATTATAGATATTGTTCACTTTCTTGTTTAGTTTCATCTGTGACCCATTGATTGCTCAGTAGGGTATTGTTTGGTTTCCATGAATTTAGAGGGTTTTGCTGGTTTCTTTTGTCATTTAGTTCCAGTTTCATTGCACTGTGGTCAGATAATATATATGGGATAATTTCTATTTTCTTGCATATACTTACGCATGACCTCTTGACTAGTATGTGGTCTATTTTAGAAAATGACCCATGTGCAGCTGAAAAAAGTGTGTATTCAGCTGCGGTTGGGTGGAACACTCTGTATATGTCCACCAGGTCCATTTGTTCCAAGTTCTGATTCAGTTTTGCTACTTCCTTGCTATTTTTTTCTCTGGTTGATCTATCTTTTTGAGATAAGGGTGTGTTAAGGTCTCCTGTTAAGATTGTAGTCTTAGATATTGGGTTTTTCATGTCCATTAATATTTGTCTTATATAGTTGGGTGCTCTTGTGTTTGGTGCATAGATATTTATGAATGTTACCTCTTGCTATTGAATGTTTCCCTTGACCAATATATAGTGGCCTTCTTTGTCTTGTTTGATCCTTCCTGGTTTGAAGTTGAGACTATCTGAGAACAGAATTGCTACTCCTCCTTTTTTTCTGAGGTGCTGGGGTGTGTAGTATTGTTTTCCATCCTTTGACTTTGAGCCTATGAATGTCCTTTTGAGTTAAGTGTGATTCTTGTATACAGCATATTGTTGGATTTTGTTTCCTAATCCACTGTGCCAGTCTATTTCTCTTAATTGGAGAATTGAGTCCATTTACATTGATGGTTATAATTGAAATGTTTTGACTTATGATTGTCATGATATTTACCTGCTGTTGTTTACTCCTTTTTATCCTGTGTTTAATTGTTTGCCCTGTTTAGTGGGTTCCTTCTATTCTCATTCGTGGAGTTTTGGTCATTGTAGTCTCTCTCTAGAACATCTTTCAGTAGCCTGTGAAGGGATGGCTTTGCCATCATGAAATTCTTTAGTTGTTCTTCTTCGTGGAAGTATTTCACTTCTCTATAAAACTTGAAAGAGAGTTTTGGAGGGTGTAACAGTCTGGAATTTGTTTTCATGCTGGACTTGAAGAACTCTGCTCCATGATCTCCTTGCCTTCATGGTTTGTGTAGAGAAGTTGGCTGTAATTCTGATGGGTTTTCCTTTGAATGTGATCTGCTTCTTCTCTCTAGCAGCTTTCAGTATATTATTTTTGTGTTGGATTTCTGGGATCTTGACTATTATATGTCTCAGTGTGTTTTTATTTGGGTTGAAGTTATTTGGTGTTCTGTATGCTCCAGTTACCTGAATGTTGGATTGTTCCTCATATTTGGGAAGTTTTCTGCAATTACTTCTCCCCAAATTCTCTTTATGTCATTTGTATTGTGTCTGTCATTCTCTTTCTTTTTTTTTTGTATTTTTGAGACAGGGTCTCACTATGCAGTTCAGGCTGGCCTTAAGCTCACTTTGTAGCTCAGGCTGGTCTCGAACTCATAACAATCCTCCTGCCTCAGCCTCCCAAGTGCTGGGATTACAGGCGTGCGCCACCACGCCCGGCTCCGTCATTCTCTTTGATACCAATTATTCTCACATTGTTCATCCTTGTGTCCTCTTGCAGGTGATGGATTATTTTTCCTGCATTCTCATTGTTTTTAAGAGATCCTTTCTCATCTTCTTACTAGCCACACCAGCATCTTCACGATCTGCTACTCTGTCTTTGCTTCCACTCAAACGGTTTTGAAGACTTGTGATTGATATTTTTAGTTCTTCTATATCTCTTTGACTGTGTTTCATGTATTCCATTTCTTTTCTGTATTGCTTATTCAAGGAATCCATCATATTTCTGATCTCAATTTTTTTATCCATGTCTTCTTTAGAGGTAGTTACTAATTCTTTTTCTGCAGTGTTTCTTCCAAGTTGGGTTTCCTCTGTATATTTCTGGACTTGTTTCTGTATTTCAGATGCTATGATTTCAAAGAATTCTTTTTTTTCAAAGAGTTTTTTTTTTTTTTATTTCTGAAATGATTTCTGCTTTGAGTTCCTCATGCCCTTTCTGCTGTTGTTTCTTTGCTTTAGATGCTGTTAATTCATACATTTCAGCTGGAATAGTGCTCTGTTCACTTGTTCTGGGTGAGCATTGTTTTTCCACCCAGTGTTTCTGGAATTGATTCTTTATTTCAGATACTGTGTATTCAGATATATATATTTTTTTATTTGAGAAATTAATTCTCTTCTGATTTCCTCTATTCCTTTCTGCTGTTGTTCCTTTGCTGGTGTATCTGTTAATTCATTCATTTCAGCTAAGCTAGTCCTCTGCACTTTCTGATGGACTTGACTGAGACTGTGTTTTTCCCCTTGTCCTTGTCATTTTGTATAGCACTGACCTTTGACCTTTGGTGTAGAGCTTAGGTGCAGCTATAACCTTAGCGTGCAATGAGAATTGGGTGCCAGTCTATTAAGTTTGAGATTATCCAGTTATATATGCCTGTCCTGTATCTAGCTGTTTTGTTTGGTTCCTTTTGGCTGCAGCTCCTGTGGTTCCCATCTGTCAGTTCCCTGTTCAGCCGAGCACGAACCGAACTGGGATGCAGAGCAAGAAGTGAAAGTTCCCACTATCTTGGCTGGCTTTGAGGCGAGGGTCCAGAAAGTTGCCGGAGTTGGCCCTCCTGTCTCAGGCAGGTCATTCTCTAGGTGGTTTGGCCTGGGCTGCTGGGCTCCCAAAAGGATAGTGGATGTCCTTATTCACCAGGTAGGCTGTTCTGGGTCAGCCAACCTGCGCTGGGTCTGGGACCTCGGGCCGGAACCGTAGAAGGCTGGGAAACGTCCCTCCGGTGCGGCGGCCTGGAGCTCTATACTCACTGAACTTTGATTCCCAGGGATTTGGGGAAGTTCCCACTTGCTCAGCTGGCTTTGGGGCAGGGGATCCGGACAGTTTCTGGTGAGTAGGTCCTGAGTTTTCAGGCCGGTCACTGGCTTGGAGGGCTTGGGGGCGGGGATCCGGGTAGCACAGGCGGGAAGAAGCCAAAGGCTCTCCCTCAGACTCACCACACACTCACTGATCTGGGAAGCCTGGTGAGTTGTGCAAATTCCCATTCACTGGTAGCCTTGGGGTGGGATACAGGAGGCCGCTGGAGTCGGCCCGCTATCTCAGGCCGGTCTCTTGGGCTGGGCAGGTATGGGTCTGATTGAGCAAAAACAAAGGTTCTATGTTCCACTAAAGTAAGTTTTTTATGTATGCATCATTGGGATTTTGGTTACTAATATGTGAGTTTTAAGAGTTAAAGAATATTTAAATATTAGTTTATAAAAAGTGTACAATAACCACTTCATGATTGGCTAAATAACTATGACTTTAGTTTATGACATGATGTATATATAAACATAGGTATATATGTATGTGCATACATCTAAGAGCAAGGTATGCTGAGTCTAAGCTTTAACATTAACATTAGAACTCCGCCGTCCTGCT